>PVJI01013467.1:0-47657 GCA_004026765.1 Micronycteris hirsuta
AAGCTGAAAGCATCTTAAATATGTAGACAGAAACAGGGGGCAGGGAATCTGGTTAGGAGCTTCTGTGAGGACCCAGCTGCGTGATGATGGGGTCAGTACTAAGGCAGAAGGATGCAAAGACAGAGATGAGGAGACAGACTCGAAACATTGAAGAAAATCAGCAAACTTGGTGGTTAATTGGGTAGGAATGAGGAAGACAGGGGAAGCCCAGGACTGCCAGTCAGCCACCGACTTCTTAGATTCTTCCAGCAAATTATCGATTGTGTTCAACTTTTTCATAAGAAGGAGTCAGGGATGCTGGCAGCTTTCCACCTTACACAAACTGGACCTCCCTAGATTGTTTTATAGGTTCGTTGCTTTATCTCTGTTTTTATGACTTCTTTGGCCATATGGAGGCATTATTTGATGCTGAGTCCTTAGTCAGGAATAAAGGGTACAAATGTAGCACGGTTCCCAGAGGAAAATATGCTCTGATTTATAAAATGTGCTTTAGAATGCAGTTTCTAGAACCATCTTCTAATGAAAGCCGGTGCCTGTCCCTTTACGGCCCCACGCCAGTGGCAGCTTTTTAATTTTAGCTTTAGGACTGCCCTCCCCACACCCGGATTTTCTTATCAGCCCAAACGATCTCCAGTTTGGGGCTTATTTATTTTCCCTTTGGCCCAGAACTTTGGGTTGCACTTCTGGTAACTGAATCTTTGTCTTGGCCCAGAACCTCCTTTCATGAAATTCCACCTGGGAAGTCTCTCCCAGCATTTCAAACGCTCCCCATCCATCGCCTGCTCCCCACCACCGCACTTCAGCCCCAAAGGATGAGGTTCTTGCCGTCGGGGCCCAGCTTGCCTATATAGCTCCTCTCTGTCCTTATAAAACTGCACGTATGATGACGATGATGATGATGATGACAATTTTGAGTAATTATATGTCAGTTATTTTACACATATGTTATTTCAACTTTACAACAACCTAGTGAGGTAGGTATTAGTGTCTCTGCTTTACTGATGAAGAATTAGACTCAGAGATGTGAAGCAACTTCCCAGCTTTGCATATTTGGTAAGTGGTTGAGCTGGTTTTGAGCCTAAATTCAAAAGTCCGCATTCTTCATGTACAGACACTGTAACTGATGCGGTACCAGGAGCTACTAGGCTAACACCCGGCAAGGCAAAGCAGACTGCAGGCCTCACCAGCCTGGGCCGTGTCAGCACGTGGCGCACCGCCAGTGTGATGCAGTGCAGTGCAGCTCCGTGCCGCGTGGCAGAGCACGGGCGACGCCACGTGGGCTGGGGCAAACCTTGGTCGACTTAACGCGAATCCTGCTCACTTTCTGCCTCGCATGCCTCCCTCCCTCCCTCCGCATTGTAGGGGAAGTTCCCTTTTGCTTCAGTTCTGCTCTCCAGATATTCATTAATTTAACTTATTAGGTAATGATATTATGCTAAAGTCCCAGTTCATGTTAAAAGAAAACACATTAACCACAATCTCAGAACTCCAATGCCCTTTATTTTTCTTGTTCCATGTTCCTCTCTGTTTTTTCCCATGTTCATATGAATCCTCATATATCGGTAACCACAGTGTAAACATAATTGAGTATTCTGATTCTTTTTTAACTGCCTATCTAAAACATTACGTTGCATTTTCTAAATCTCTAAGAGTGTGCAGGCTTAATGCACAACCCTTGTGAAAAAGACAAAGCGCGTGCTCGTGCACACACACGCACGCCACTCCTCATCCCACAGCACAGAGGTAACTGCTGTTAATCATTAAAACGTATGTGCTTCCCTATTTCCCGTGTTCAACCGATAACCTAATGGGGTTAAAGGACAGCATTCATGGAGCACTGTGAGGGGGCAGAAATGTGACGATTAAGACATCTGCATACACATGGAGCTTTTTACTATCAGGCCCTGACCTACGCACTTTATATTTAACCCTCCCAACAGACTTCTGAGGTAGGTATGATAGTCCTGTCTTCTAGTGGGGAAACTAAAGTACAGAGAGAGGGAGCCATTCACCCCATGCCACACGGTACCAGGTGCCGGAGCCGTGACCGAACGCCGGCAGTCTGGCTCCAAAGGCTGGGCCTGTCCCCACCACACTGACACCAAACCAAGCTCTTGCCCAGCCCTGGTCTGTGGGACTGTGTCGGGGAGAGCTTCCGGCAGGCAGCGGTGCCTCAGCAGGCCCAGAAGGGGGGAGGAGGCGGTCTGGCAAAGCAGGGAGGCCAAGACAGATGCAAGGAGAGAATTCTATGAGCAAACGCCCTCTGTGAAGGCAGGAGGGCAAAGAGGTGGGAAAGATGTTCTAAAGGGGGAAGGACCGGGGTAAGGGAGGAAGCCCAAACGAGGCTGGGCAAGAGTGGGGGCGAGTGGGGGCTTGGGAATCTCTGCACAAGAGTCTGAACTTGACCCTGCAGGCAAAAAAGGCTCACTGACCCTGGCTGGTATAGCTCAGTGCATTGAGCGCAGGCTGGGAACCAAGCGGTCCCGGTTCGATTCCCAGTCAGGGCACATACCTGGGTTGCGGGCCAGGTCCCTGTGAGGGCCACGTGAGAGGCAACCATACATTGCTGTTTCTCTCCCTCTCTTTCTCCCTCCCTTCTCCTCTCTCTAAAAATAAAATAAATAAAATCTTTAAAAAAAATTTAAAAAAAAATGGCTCACTGAATTTAAAGCCAGAAAGTGACAGGATTAAATATGCTTCTTTGAAAGGCCCTTTTGAGGGCTTTATGTTAAGGGAAATAAGTGAGGCAGAGAGAGGAAAACATTGTAGGTTGTACTTACATGTGGAATAACATAAAGTTATTATGTTATTATGTATTAGAGTTATTATGTAGTAAAGGCAAAACAAAAGGACAGATGGGTGGTTGCCAGAGGTAGAGGGTGAAGGGAATCAAAAGGTACAAACTTCTCATTATAAATTAAATTAACCACGACGATGTAATGTACAGCGTGATGACTACAGCTGACAATACTATATATTGTATTTGAAAATTACCAAGAGAATAGTCTTAAAAATTCTCATCGCAACAAAGTGTTTGTAACTTTGTGTGGTGACAGGTGTCAACTAGACACATCGTGGTGACCATTTCACAAGGCACACATGTACTGAATCATTAGGCTGTACACCTGAAACTACTATAATGTTGAAGGTCAATTATAGCTCAAAAAAAAAGAAAAAGAAAAGAAAAACCCCTTTGGTTGCTGCATGGAAGGTGGAATAAAGGACCCAGGACCCAAGCCCAGACGCAGAGAGTCTGGTGTGCAGGATTGTACGGAGCCTGTGCAAGAGGTGACGGCAGCCCGCCTGGAAGGTGGGGTGGTGTGAGAGAAGCAGCTGGGGCGGTGTGCAAGTGGGGAGGACATGGGGGATCGCAGGGACCGGGGGGAGTCAGGGATGATGGCAGGCTTCCAGCCTGGGCGACAGTGTGGATCAGCGGTGCCACTGTAGATCCAAAACCCGATTTCTGCTTGGGGTTTGGTTAGTTTGCGTGGCCGAAGTGTCAGCCAGGTGGCTGTGTCCAGAAGGCAGCTGTACATGGGTCACGTGCCCAAGAGAGAGGTCTGGACAGAGAGCTCTTCCAGAAGCCTGGCCCTGGAGTTCAGTGGCTGATCTCATGGGACTCTTCTGGTACGGGAGTTGCCTGGGCTTTGTCCACTTTGAGGAGAAGTGGGTGGGGACGATGCCCCAGGGAAGAAGGATGTGGCTTGCCTTCCAAGTTGGCAGGAACTTAGCACACCTCCTGGGTGAGATAGGCTCGTATTACAGGCTCTTCCCTCTCCCTCCCTTCCGGCTTCCTCTCTCACAGGGCGGACCTGAGAGAAACCAGCTCCGAGCTCACCTGCGACTCATCTTGGCACCATTTCCTTAACGAATAAACCTTTCGCATTTGATGGGGTTTCGATGTGCACAAGCAAATGAACCCCTTGAGTTCAGTAACAGTTTTTCTAAATGCAAGTCTGAGTATCACCACTCTTGTTCAGTGACTCCCGTGCCTGTAGGGTGTCTCCTCACAGCCCCCCTCACCCCGAATCTCCAGCCCCATTAGACCCTTGGGCATGGGCCGGGGGGCCTCTTGCCTTCCTCCTGGGCACATTGACCAGTCAGGACTGGGGCAGAAGAAATACAAGGTAAGTCTGGAACATCTTTGATGCAAAAATATATGGAAATACCCACAAAGAGAGGAAACTTGTGATAAAGGACATAGGAGCTAACCTGAAGTGCCTACCAAAGGTCAAATCTGGAAAATTTGAGCCAAAAAATGTACACTGACAGTACTAGATCAAAACCTTTGGGATAAAATGTCTGTAAGTCCATACTGAGATAAGTAAACAATTGAATAAGTAACTAAGGGAGAAGAGATAGCTCTTACAACAGAATGCCAATTACTCAGTGTAGCGGGAATGAGCAACACCGCCATTAAGCAAACTCTGTAGTAACATTTGCTATGGGCAAGATCCACAGTGGATGTTAAAGTTGGTGGATGGAAGTTCGTTTAGAAACAGACTATTTGCATAGTCACAAAGTATCTCCCCCCAAAATATTTATTACTTTCAAAGGGATAAATAGTAACGCTACAGCTGACAAAACAGGCTGATACTACTTTAGTCAACGGATCAAAGTTACTGTCACATTAGCAAGACATATTTTGTTTTGGATATGATGTTATGTCTGGAAATGAGATACCAACATGAGAACAAGCATAACTTCCCTGGTTTCTTGCAAAAAATGTATTAAGTTCAATCAAATTATGAGGCAATATCAGGCAGAGCCATACTGAGAGACATTCTACCAATATTCTTCCAAAGCACCGATGAGGCAGGAGATAGGAAGGAGGAAACTCAGGAGGTGCTCCAGGGCTAAGGTAAAGGAATTGACACGGGACAGCAACCCTGTTCTAAGACTGGTTGTTCTCGCTTTCTGGAAAAGTGCTGAATCAGGGTGAATCATGAATGCACCTGCGCAGAAGATGCTACATGACCTCGGCTTCATTATAATAGCATTATAATAAATTAACATTGTGTAGCCCACTTCTCTGGTAGCCAATCAAGGAAAATCATGGGAGACCACATGCGCAGTGGCTTTAAAGTAATACAACTACTTGCACATGTGCAATAAAAGCCCACCAAAACTAGCCAGGAAAGATCTGCCCTATAAGAACAGAATCCCTCCAGCCCCTGAGGTCAGTCTCTGCTCAGAGCTGGCCTGCTCCCATGTTCTGTGCAGTGTGCTATCGCTTAATAAGTCTGTTCTCTCTCTTCCTGCTATAAACTCTCTGTGAGTTCAGTTCAATGCCTTGCAATCACCGAGAACCTGGTTACCTGTGCCCACCTGTGACACCAAGACCATGACAGACAAGGAAAGACTGGGGAATTGTCATAGACTGAAGAAGACTATGGCAACTAATCAGTGTGGGATCCTGGACAGGGAAAGAAAAACACTGGTTGAAACACTGCTGAAACCCGAGCCAAGTCTGGAGTTTGATTAATAGTTGATTGCTATCAACGTTAACTTCCTGGTTTTGATCACTGTACTGCGGTTATGTAATATATTCATATTAGAGGAGACTGGGTGAAGGGTGATTGGGAACTCTGTACCCCTTTTGTAAGTTTTCTGTAGTGTAAATAATTTCATCCACGTTTACAAGATACATGTTAAATTATTTATTGGTGGAATAACATAAAGTCTGGGATTTGTTTCAAAACATTGCTGACAATTATTGGTGTGCAGTGATGGGTACACCATTGTTCTCTTCCTTCTGCACTTACGTATGTTAGAAATCTTCCATTAGACAAAGATGAGTTATACATACACATTTATATTTACTTATTTACTTATTAAGTCTCTTCCACGTGCCAGGCACTGTAGTTGGTCATGAGCACTTGCCAGCCCTGCCCTCAAGGAACTCACAGTGAACGGAGGCTGGGGGACATCTGTGACACGGCAGGGGAAGCACAGGACGCCTGAGAGTAGGGAGGGGAGAATGTTCCCATCGCAAGAAACAGTACATGCAAGGGTCCTGGGACTAGAGAGGAATGCTGAAGTGTAGTTCGCTAAAGGAAGAGTCTACAAATGGCCCAGATAAGGCAGCTGAGCCCCCTCCCCGCCCCCCCGTCCCCCCTAGGGGGACTCAGCCACGTTCTTTGGGCCTAGAGAATTTGGGTTGCAGCAGTGTTCATCATTCAGTGCTTTCTACACATTTAGATTGCTGTCTCCCCACTTTCACCAGCCTGTCCTCTGTTCTGGCACTGCCTTTCTATGGCACATTTTCCCACAAGATTTTTCTGTCTGCTATCAACTTCATTGTAAAAGTCAAGAAATCCTGCAGAAGAGGCCTGGTTCCCACTGACCTGCTGGGCAGCCAAATAAACCTGAAATCCCTTCTTTGTGCATTTATGGATAACCTTGAAATGAAACATAGTTGATGTGTCCTTTGCTTTCTGGTCTAGTATTGAACTCTGTGGAAGCTGGAGAGCTCTGTGGGACTGCCCCTTGCTGGACTCCACCCCTTCAGAGGGCTGTCGCAATATTAAAGCGCGTGACACAGACACCAGGCTGTGACACTGAGAAGCTGAGCAGAGAGGCAGCGTGAACTTTAATTAGGTTGGTATTGACCTTACACCTCTTTATAAATTTTCTTGTGTTTGTTTCACTTGGAAAATATTTTTAACTGTGTTATTTTATGTCGGTTCTTTTTTTAAAAAAAGGCATTATTTGTTTATTTTTAGAGAGAGGGGAAGGGGGTGAGAGAGAGACAGAAACATTAATGTGTGAGAGAGACATCGATCGGTTGTCTCTTGTATGCACCCCGACCGGGGACCGAACCCACAACCCAGGCATGTGCCCTGACTGGGAATCGAACCCATGACCTTTCACTTGGTGGGACAATGCTCAACCAACTGAGCTACACCTGTCAGGGCTATGTGGGTCCTTTATGTTCTTATTGCTCCTTCTTTGTGTGCTCAGGAGACAATTCAAGTATTGTTTATTAGTTCCTCAAGGACATATCTTTAAAAGATAATAATAATCAAGAAATTTAGAAAACGAGGGCAAAGAATTTGATGGTATGGGAAAAGTAAGAGTGTTATTATTATAGGCGGTGTAAAAATACAAAAATTCAGTGCCAAGGAGAGGGTGTGAGCTTACACTAACGTCACCTTTGCTATCATAAACGATGCATTGGTGTGTTCACATAGCAGTCAACACACATTCGTGCTGGGTTTACACTCCGTGGGCTCACACACTGAGCAGCGAGAAGACAGTGCGTGACAGCGGTTGCATGCCTCTTGAACCGGCACCTCCTGTTGGGAAACCAGCCAGAAATGCCTGCCAAGCAGAATCTGAACTCACACTTCCATGGCTAGTTTCACGTACAAGAGTGTGTTGTTCATATGAGTTATTTTGTGGTGGAGAGCCAAGCAGCATGCTATCTTTCCTTCTCTTTCCCTTCCCATTCCTCTTCTCCTTCTTCCCTCTTCCTTCTCCTTCTCTTCCTGGTTTAATGCTTTGGGACCAAAGGGTAGAAAAGGTTACTTATAAAAAAAAGACTCAAAATGACTAGCGAATCTAAATATATTGGGTTGACCAAAAGGTTGGTGCCTCTAGTGCTGCTTAGTTGTATTTAACTTCATTTGAAACAGTTTTGTTAAATTGTTTTGTGACAGCTGTCATATCAGCATGCATATTTTTTAAAAAACATCAAAAGTTGTGAATTTTTATGCAGCCATTTTAATATTGAAAATGGGAGAAGGTACATAATGTTTTCAGTGTATTATGCTTTACTATTTCAAGAAAGGTGAAAATGTAACTGAAAAAAAAAAGATCCGTGCAGTGTGTGGAGAAGGTGCTGTGACAGATTGAATGTGTCAAAAGTGGTTTGGGAAGTTTCTTGGTACTGTTGAAATACTTCTTTGCTGCAGGGCTGTCTTATGCATTGGAAGATGTTTGGCAGCACCCTGTGCCTCCACCCACTAGAAGCCAATAGCGGGAGATAGCCGACTTACTCAAAATATCTAAATCAATGAAGTTATTGGTAAAAATGAAAAACGTGTCTTTTATTTTATGGAAAAAAGCTAAACGGACTTTTTGGTCAACCCAATGTAGGGCTTTTAGGATCGGAAGGCAAGATTGCTTCTCAGGCAAATTTGAGAAAATAATGTCCTCTTGAGTTGTGCTGTTTTCATTCCGACAGAGTATTTGCAAATTCCTTCTATTTTCCTAAATATTCCCCTAGGCTACGTTGCCGGAGCACTTTCCCAAGTTTTTGCTTGTTTGTTTTGTTTTGTTTTGTTTACATAGTCATTGTGTTTCTACTACATGGAAATTTCTGCTTTGATAGTTTTGTTTAAATAGCACAGTGTTGGGGTTTATAATCCAGATTGGTTACTTCGTTACCATGATCTCAGTTTATATTTGCTCAGCTTTTATTTACTCTTACTACTGTATTGTGAAATGGCAAGCCCTCGGAGGGAAATGCTAAACAATAAAAAGCGTGGCTCTTGAGATCCCTAACCGTGCCATGCTGCATGGAGGGTGTCCTGAACTCTCAGCAAGGGGCCTATGGAGCACTGAACTGTGCTCAGTGTATTGTCCTACATCCTACAACTTCTCTGGAAGCTCACCAGTTTAGTGGGAGACACAGAAGCTAATCTCCGCAGCTTGTGAGAATTCAGTAATTAGAAATAATAGGAAGAAACTAGTCTGAATGTCAGGAGAACTAGGATCTAATTCAGACTTTATCACTACCTCGCTAGCTGGCAAGTCACATCCTGCCTGGTGTGTAGTGTATTCATTATACTCTGTGAGGGCAACCCGGCTTCCCGATGCCTTCTAGCTCTATCATGTGGGAAGGCTTGACGGGAGAGCTGCATACATCTATGGAGCGCAGAATTAGTTTTCAGAAGGCACATGAAGTCGCCTGCAGGGTGCGACCTAATGAGAGTCAGTAGTGCCCTGGAAGAAATGCCAACATAAAAAGAATAAAACCGAGGTTGTATGCAGGAGAGCGTCAGAATCTCAGTTGTCTCCAAGCCCAGTTTTCTGACTAGGCTTAAACCCCCTTCAGACAAGCAAATCAGACTTGTACTCTGTTCCCAACCAGCCGTTATTGCGTGAGACAGGATGCTGCTCAGTGAGTGTTGGTTGAGGAAGTTTGTGTGAAACTTCCAAAAAACAGGAAACATATTATATGTCAGCCAGAAACACAGTTCTAAGAAGAAAATAAATAAATAAATAAATATCCTCTCGAACATTTAAACTGTTTTGACATGTAAAAATTCAAGTTTCATAGAACTTTTCAAAAAATATAACTATTACATGAAGACAAACACTTTTTTTTTTTTTTTTTGCTAAAAACAATCAACAACCACAAAATCTTGCAAAAAATGTTTAGAAGTATTTTCTGACCAGGTATCTGGTGACTACATGGGATGGAAATTGTTCCACCGTAAGTCTAGGCAATTGAACCCTTTCTTTTCAATGACCCCTCTGCTTTCGCCCTCACATCACTGAGAGAACCTGCAGGAGGCTCTGGCTGAACTCACCAGGTCTTTGGCTGAGGACCTGTCTTTGGCTCCCCCCATCCACAGGCTGCTGTCCCAGCAGGGAAGAGAGCAGTGGTTCTCAGCCAGAGGTGATTTGGCCTCTTCACGCTGGGGGTGTGGGGGCAGGACCCTGTGCTACTGGCATTTCATGGGTAGAGGTCAGGGTTGCTCCTAAGTAAATACCCTGCAGTGCTCCCCCACAACGAGAAGCCACCCAATGCCAGGGGTGCAGAGAAACCTCGGAACAGAGCAAGAGCTGTCTGTCAAACTTTCTTATTCGGCCCCTGCCCAAAGCTATGTCTTAAATTTTACAACAAACCAGAGCACACAATAATCACATGTATATACTCACGCACAACATAAACGTAACTAAAATTAAAATTTTATCAAAAAATACTAAGCCTGCCCTGGCTAGTGTGGCTCAGTGGATTGAGTGCTGGCCTCTGAACCAAAAGGTTGCTGGTTCGATTCCCGGTCAGGGCACATGCCTGGGTTGCTGGCCAGGTTTCCCAGCTGGGGGCACGCAAGGGGCAACCAATGGATGTAGCTCTCACATATGGACATTTCCTTCTCTTTCTCCCTTCCTCCCCCTCTCCCTAAAAAGCAAATAAATAAAATCTTTAAAAAAATACTTAGCCTGACTCTATATGATACTCTGAATTTACTATTATATTGCAAATGAAATGCTAGTCAGAATGCACTGTGCTGATTTAGACTGAGGGTCATAATCCATAGCTTACACAACACTGGCATAGAGAAGCTCCAAGACTTTGGTGTCCAATAAAATGTTTGTTTGTATGTGTGTTTAAGTGATAGGCTTACCACTTTTAGGCTAGTTGCTTAACCTCTGTAGGACATGCGAACCTCAACTGTAAACTTAGAATAATAACAAGATCTATAGACTTCAAGTCATTTTTATGGAGATGAAATGAGGACAAAAATGAGAAAATGTCCATTATGTGGTGGACACTTAGCATGTTAATTCCTTTCCATATACTATAAAGGTAATGCTCTAACATCCCTTCTTCTAAATGGAAAATAAAATTCATCCAGCGGTGAAAAAATTAAGCATTCTAATAGAGAAGAGGAATGAGCACCCTCTTCTGTGCGGAGAATGTAAAAGGTTTTGGTGATAGTCAGGTTAGGACTAACCCCCAGTTAAAGTCTGAGCAAGTGCAGCACGGCAGTCAGAGTGACTCTGCTCCCTTCCCCTCCTCCCTGTCGTGACCCGAAGTCGTCTGGTGTCAAGGCCCCTCACAGGCCCCCTTGACCTGTGTGGGACCCAGGCTGCTCTATTCGTATCCTCAGAGTGAGGAAAGTGGCAGCTGAGACTGACTGGGTGCAACTGCACACAGATGGCCACCACTGGGTGAGAACATGGGGCAAGGAGGACCTCCATGGGACTTCGCCAGCCCCGCCATGAAGAAGACAGACACTTCATTCTTCTGTTTGAATGAACATCATAAAATGCATTTTACTTCTGTGCTCTTGTTCACTCGTTTGTTTGTTAATTCACTCATTCATTCATTCATTCATTCATTTTTTAGAGAAACCATGGCGGGGAAGCCCAAGCTTCACTATTTCAATGGACGAGGCCGAATGGAGTCCATCCGGTGGCTCCTGGCTGCAGCTGGGGTCGAGGTCAGTTCCGCGTTCTGCCACTTTAAGCTGGATCTGAAATTGTACGAAGTATTTGCTCACATAAGCTAGGAGACTTCCACACTAGATGGTCTGTGAATGGTTTTGCCTTAAATAACAATATTATGTATACAAAAGAATTGGACTATTTTATCAATAAAGATTAAAAAAAAATCCTGCCCACATAAGAGTACAGAACAATTAAAAGAAATTTTTAAAGGAAACAAAAGAAACAGCAACTAATCATAATTCATGGACCTTATTTTGATTTGAATTTCAATAAACAGTAAAATATTTATGACACTTATACAACAATTAGAGAGCTGATTATTGATTGAATATTAGATGATATTAAAATGATTGTTACTTTTTTAGTTGTGACTTTAGTGTGATATTGTGGTTTTATTTATTAAAGATTTTATTTATTTACTTTTAGAGAGAGGGGAAGGGAGGCAGAGAAAGAGGGAGAGAAACATCAATTGGTTGTCTCTCACATGCCCCTTACTGGGGACATGGCCAGGAACCCAGGCATGTGCCCTGACTGGGAATTGAACTGGTGAGCCCACAGACTGGCACTCAATCCACTGAGCCACACCAACCAGGGCTTGTGGTTATTTTTTAAATAGTTCTATGTTATAGGAATCCACATTGAACTATTTAAGTATGAAATGATATTTTACATGGGATTTATTTCAAATTTTCACAAGATGGGGACAGTGGGTGGGCATACAGAAGACACAAGACTGGCTTGAGTGATAATTATGGAAGTTGGGTGATGGATATAAAGACAATCTTTGTACTTCTATTTTTGTACAAGCTAGAAATTTCCATAATAAGAGGATAAAAATACATAATATTAGAATATAATATAATTAAAATTCAGGTATAGCCGCAAATATAGGGAGGAGCAGACTGTAAGAAACTGCCGTTAAAGATTTAATGCACACACTCAGCAATGAATTTGCTGGGCACCCTCCAGTTCCGGGTTCTGTGGTGTGTCCTGGGGACACGGGGTGGGGGGGGCGGGGGGCGGGGTGAGCGAGACAGACAGGCCCCTGCGCTCAGGAAGCTTACATTCCAGTGAGGATGCAGACGAGCAAACCGGTGACTCAAAGGAGGGATGGGAGCATCCAGGAGGGCACCTCTGCCCTTTAGAGATGTCAATGAGAAAATCTCCTGTGTCCAGATCTGAGAGACCCAGCATCTCTGAGGGTTTTCCAGGGGAGGGAGAACTCAGGAGACCTTGTCTCTCACATCAGAGCAGTTCAGGAGGGTTTCAGGTGAGGTGGCACTGGGTGACAGGGGTTTCCGGTGTGCTCCTTTCATGCGTTATCCCTCTGTAATCACATGTTTACCTAAGCCTTGGGTTATATGTTTTGGATTGCTTAACGATTCAGTCTGGCCCTTTCTTAATTTCACGAAGAAACAAGTACACACAGACAAGTATGAATAGTGCCATCCAGCTTGTTTTCTCTCCATAAATCAATAACCCACAGTTTTGCTGTAGTGCAGAGTTCAGCTTTGGGGCTTGGGGCCTTGCTCAGGGCCTCCGGGCAGGGTGAGCTCAGCAGAGGAGGGTGGTTGGGAGTGAGGCCGAGAGCACCCCAGGCTGCCTCTCCCGTGTCCCAGCTTGACTGGGGAGCACGTGGGGCTAGGGCTTATCAGAGGCTCTTGGTCAAGCTCTGATAAGATCAGGCTCTGGCTCTTCTGTGTTCTCTGCACCAAAAGCTGATCTTTCCAACCGTATCCATCTCCATCAGCCTCACAGCAACATCGCACCAGCCAACCCTTCCTACGTTGGCCACCCTCCCTAATGACCACCTATCATCCCTTATGTTTGTCTTGAACTGGGAGCTTTGTAAATTGCTGCACAAGTAACTCATTCTCTATACAGTCTCCCCCTATGGAATCATGTGGATCCACAAGAGAACGTTCCTCTGAGAAAATTAGAAGCCAAAAATTCCAAAACTTTTACCATAAAGTATTCCTTTCAAACTACAAAATAGAATGGAGTGATGTAAATGGCAGCAGAGGCCCCTGCTGGCAGCATCTCAGATGGTCATGGACCATGGATATCCGCGCTGGGGCACACACACACCATCGGGGCTCACGTGGAGACAAAGGCTCTCCCGGGACGTTAAAGCTCCGTAACGAGCAGAACTTCCCAGTCCCTTCCCTCCAGGAACATTCTCCTCCCAAATGACGACCTAGTCGTTGGCAGGTGGAAGAGCAGGGTGGCGGGGAATGGAACCTCCGGGTCCGCGATGGCGCTCACCCAGATTCACAAGCGGCTGGGGTCGCACCGCTCCGTGTGCCTGCCAACCTCAGAGAGCGTGCCTCCTCCACGCTGTGTACCAGACAGAGGTCACTCGAGGTTGAAAGTCCTATAATGCTATGGAACGAATAACAAGAACTCTTTTACTGTTTCTGCTTTCCAGTTTGAAGAGAAATTTTTGGAAACGCCAGAAGACTTGGAAAAGCTAAAGAGCAGTAAGACAAAGTCTCTCAAGTGCTCTGCTGAGGGTCTCTGTAAAGTCCATAACGAGGTTTGAACACCAGGCACTGCTCATGTGTGTGCACAGTGGAGCCAGGCAGGGCGTGTGGAGTGGAAGGAAAGTGTTCCAAGTGTAAGGAGTAGGGTTCTTTGAGCAGGTCTTATAACGTGTTCAGGGCTAGGGACTCTCTGACCATTTGCTAAAGGACCATCGCCTGGTCCTGGAATGCCCCTTCTTGGCTTCTCCCACTTTTCTGCACCATGAGTGAGCTGCACCAGTTCAGGACCCCACGCAGTCTGCCTGTGCATGGCCACTCCGCACGCCTCAGGGTGGCACGGGCAGAAACAGGCGCAGCAGTTGCCTTGAGTCCCTTCTCCGACAGGTTTGACAAGGTTAACATCCCAGCAGGTATTGCGGATGTCCAAGTACCTGGAGAGAAACCCCTCCATAAAAATAGCTCCCCAAACCCACCCAAAATGCCATGAGAGTTACCTTGGGAACTCCCCATTTGAAATGTCCTCTGGCTGGCAGCCTGCTGCAGCCGCTTCCCAGCTTCTTCCTAAATTATCCATGAGACAGATCAACATGAAATCACAAGGGATCTACCATATATGGGATGGGAAATGACAAGTTTAAAAGTAAAAGGCAGATTGATAAGAAAAAGAAGGGCTACAAAAAACTAAAAACAAAATGCCATCCTGTTAAAGTGTTACCAGATAGTTTCAACAAAGGTATTTTCATCCTAAAAGAGCGTGTGCTTGATGAAGCACTTCACTCTACTTTTTCTTTTCTCTTCCATAAGATGGGTATCTGATGTTCCAGCAAGTGCCGATGGTCGAAATCGATGGGATGAAGCTGGTGCAGACCAGGGCCATCCTCAACTACATTGCTACCAAACACAACCTCTACGGGAAAGACATGAAGGAGAGAGCCCTGTACGGTACTTTTTCTGTTTCCCCTCAACAATGAATAGGAACCGTTTAGATTCTTCCGTGAATGAGCAGGTTGTGTCAGGGACCATGACCAGCAGCAGTGTGGGCCTTGGAGGTCAAACTGAGGTCTGGTCCAGCAGGGAGCATGCGGATGAGGGACCCCCCTGGCGCAGAGTCGGGCAGGAGGGAGCGCAGAAGGAGGCTCCGTCCGCGGTGCCGCACAGGGAGTGACGGAGGCTTCCAAACACTGGTGCACTGTGAAGCCAGGAGGATGGTGCCGCCAGCACTCCAGGCGCTCAGGCCTTTAGGGTGATAAGGCTGGGGAAGGGAAGATCCCAAGGAGCTAGTTTTCAAGTTCCAGGAGCCTGACCTGTCAGCTAGTCGTGTGGACTGGCCCCTTGACAAGGGTGAGAAGGGGCTGGTCCTCAAGCGGCCGGGTTACCGCGCACATTTGGAGACAGAACTGAAGCAGCCAGATTCATTCCGTACAACCACATCTGGGGTCGGGGTGGGGTTCTCCATTCTCTTTCCCATAGTGATGGGACCCCATGATTGAAACTGAAGTCTGGTAAGGAACTGTTGGCAGTTACTCAGAAAGTTAAACATAGAGTTCCATATGTTACCTCCTCCATTAGTAGGTGTGTACCCAAGAGAATCAAAAACACATCCACACTAAAACTGGTACTGTTGATTCATAAACCTCCTCAGGAGCCCTCATGTGAGATCTGAAATGACCCCAGTACCTGGAGGACAAGGAGAGACTGAAGAGCAAGGCAGACCAGTCCATACTGGTGCGTGGTGGGTTTAGTAAACAAGGGAACTTACCTATGAGGCCTGTCTTGGGTGACCCACAAGATGACCAGTTTTCTGAACCCACCTTCCAGAATCTTAAGAGGTTATGGAGAGGCTCTAACTGCTTCATGTACCTAGTCCACATGGTCTTATCAGTACATTCCTACCTCATTGCTGAGTCCTTGGACAGCTTCTAGCCCGAGGGAGGCACGTGGAGAGCACATTCCAAACCCAGGGGAGGGAGTGGGGCGCCTCCAGTTGCCCCAGTTCAGATTGCGGGTCAAGTGACATCCACATTTTGATGACCTGACCCAATACACACACAAATGTTTGAGGCGGCATTGCTCGTGATGTTCAAAAAGTGGGAGCAGCAAACAATGGCCGCCAACTGATGAGTGGATGAACAAAGGGTGGTATATGTTCACAATCTAATAAAATTTAGGCATAGAGGGGACTAAAACTCCAATTCATGTGACAACATGAATGAACTTTGAAAATATTATCCAAAATGAAAGAAACCACACACAAAAGGCCATATGTAGAATGATTCCATTCATATGAAATGTCCAGGCATTTAAACCCATATAAACTGTGATTGGCTGTGTAGTTGCCTGGGGCAGGAGTTTGGGGGACTTGGGGAATGATAGTCAAGGGCACGGGATCTCCTTTGAGTGTGATAGAAGAGTTAGAATTAGAATGTGATGATTTCAGAATGTACTAAAAGGTACTGAATACTACATTTTAAAGAGTGATAATCATGTTTTGTAAATATAATATTTCAATAAAGCTGATATATTTATAAGTATTGCAGAAAACCCAGTTTGGAACAGAAGTGAGTAAAGGTCCTCTATAATGTGCATTGATTGGAATTATATAAAGAACTGCACCAGCTCTGTGGCTCAGTGATTGGAGCGTTGTCTCGTAACCAAAATGTTGTGGGTTCATCCCCAGTCCCAACTCAGATCCCCAGTCTGGGTGCATAGGTAGGCAACCAACTGATGCTTCTCTTGCATCCATGTTTCTCCCTCTCCCTCTCTCTCTCTCTCTTTAAAAAGGCAAATAAAAAAATATATATAAAAAAAAAAAAGAATTGCACCTCTTCAGGGGCAATTTTAGGTGACGTCCAGAGCAGTGCCGACACGGCCGGAACTCAGAACCAGTGCACGGGGAGGGCTGTGGAATGCTGTTCTGTGGGAAAAGCGGGGAGAACTGCTGGCCCGGGGTGTGTAAATGGGCCTGGGTGACGTGACAGGGTGAGAGAAGGAGAGGGACATGATGGAGGCGGCTCTGCAGGGACTCCCTAGAGATTCCTCGGCTGGCAGGTCTTTAGCCTTGCGAGTCACGCTGAGTGTGTGCCCAGAACGAACCACAGCAGACGTGGTAAACCCTCGGTACTCAGTGGTTACTCGCAGTGATTCCACCAGTTTCTCTGTGCCTGTGACTCTGGATACCTCACTGCTGCTCTCTGTTCTCTGGCCCTGTATTTGGTCATGTGTGTAACGAAAATTTCAGACGTGTATTTCTACCTTGATAAGAAATGTTACAGTTAGGTGAAAATGGTGGTGAATGAGTGGCATGTGGAAATGCAGCCAATGGCGAAGGTTCACCTTTCGCCTCCTGACGCCCCATTGTTTTACGTTTTTAAAGAGTAACTTGTAAGTCGGGCGACAATTGACAATTGGGTCATTTTTGTCTTTCAGGATTGATATGTATTCAGAAGGTATAGCAGATTTGTATGAAATGATCTTGCTTATGCCAATGTGCCCGCCTGATCAAAAGGATGCCAAGATGGCCCAGATCAAAGAGAGAACAACAAACCGTTATTTCCCTGTGTTTGAAAAAGTAGGTGGGCTGTTCGGCATTTGGTGCACTGAGAGGAGAGAGGGCAGGGAGAAATCGTGCCTGGGCAGTCCTGGGGCATTGACCTTCGCTTCCAGCAAGCCCCCCTGAATACTAATGCAGCACCCTGGCTCCCTAGGCATGTTACAGAAGTCAGCTGTGGGGAGGGTGTGTGTCTGTTACACTGCAGGGATGATCTTCCAGGAACATTTCCATTGGCGGAGACCCAGTTTGGAGCTCTGTTTTTGATGGGATTCTGTGTCATGGTCAGAGCGTGGGCCATGGAGGCTCAGAGCCACGACAGCGATGGAGTCGACCCGACAGAGACCCGTTGCGCAGCGGCTTTTTATCCAAGAGGAGCAGGATGAAAGCTGTCCGTCAGAAAATATTCCGACAGCATGCGAAGGGGGGCAGGAGACCAGCTGCCCAGGGGAGGACAGGCCAGTGTGTGAGGGACGGGGGAGATGCAGGAAAACAAGGTCGGGGAGGGGGGCGGACAGGAGGAGACGGATGAAAAGATGCTGAGGAGCAAATAACGTACAGATTTTGTCGACATGGGTCTCAGACTTCTGAGGAAAGTCATGCAAAAGTAAGGACATAAATTCCTATCATTATACGTAATACATACCTTAGTTAATGCTTCTCTTTGAAGATAAAAGGAAAATATTTCCAGATCAAAACACCCTGAAATCATGGTAAATAAAAGTCATGGAAAAAAACGGTTGTGAGAGATACAGGAGGCTTACCTGTAATTTTTTATTTACCTTATAAATAAAAAATTAATACTGACAAACTCACTTTTTAAAGCACTAAATCATTCATTTACTCAGCAAATGTTAATTCATTGCTTATATGTCAGATTCTACTCAACAAGCAATGAATGTGATACTAATCAGAAAATATATTGTCCTGGCCTTTGTGGTGCTAAGAGTTTAGGCACATTTCACATGATGGAGAGTTAAACAGACATAGCAATTTAGGCCCATCTATACTTTGAAAACTATACAATACTAACTATACTATAGTAACATTACTACACTGCACTATACTATAGTATAGTACTATCGTTACTATACTACAGTAACAATAATACTACACTATACTTTGTTACTATATTATAGTAACATGGGGCTCTTTGTAAAGAATGTAAAATGCACATGACGATATAGCATTTGATGTTTTATTATATTCATTAATTATGTATCCATTCTGCTGTATGTATCTACAGTCTGAAAGTGTGTTTGCCAAAACGTTATTATCTTTAGTTGGTGGTGCTATACGTGTTTTTTCTCTATAATTTGCATATGGCTGCAATAATTTTTAATAAGCATCACATATTTCTCCAATATTTAAGTATGAGAAACTCAGACACAGAAAACTTGAAAAAGATATACAGTAAACTCATATATACCAACCACCTTGATTAAAAAAGTAACGTTTTATAATGGTCGTTGATTAATCATACATATCTCCCCATCCCTTGCTTCTCTAACCCAGCTTTATTTTTTGATGCATTTAAAAGTAGTTACAGACAAGTGCAGTCACCCCTAGGCAGTTCTGCATGTGGTTTATAACAGTCCGCAAATGCTACTGACAGACACAAGTGGGTTAGCAGTCAGAGACAACGTGTAAGGGGGATGGTGAGTTCCAGTTACCCAGGTTTATGTCGGGTGCCAGAGAGAGACCAGGAAATGAGGGGAGCAGACAGAGGAAAAGTGTAGACTCTGAAATAGTCTGCTCAGGATTGAAGAAGGATGTCATGGAGATGGAGTCTTTGCCCAAGGAGGAGAGAGAGAGAGGACAGCATGGAGAGCCATCCAGGTCCTGATGTCGCCAAGCACCTGGGTCGCCAGGGCGTGTAGCACAGGGAAACACGGTGCAGCCACAGCCAGCCCCGGGCCAGCAGAAGATGCACATGAAGAGCCCAGTGATGTGGGAATGGGAATAAGAACTGGTAGCCTGAGCTTTACGTGAAGAGTGAGGAGAGAACAGCAGAGCCCTGCTTTCTCTCTGTCTCACTGAACCAGGCGCAGCGAATGTGGTCTGATGCCCCCCACCTGCCCAGGGAGGCAGCAGAGGCAAGAACCTGGGCTGGAGAACCTGGGCAGGAGCAGGGAGGCCATGCAATTGTGCCTGTGTTCATGATCTGATCCCTTCAATTCGCCAGGTGCTCAAGAGCCACGGACAAGACTACCTGGTGGGCAACAGGCTGAGCAAGGCTGATGTTCACCTGGTTGAACTTATCTACACTGTTGAAGAGATTGACCCCAGCCTTCTGGCCAACTTCCCTCTGCTGAAGGTAATCTCTGCCACAGCCCTCCGAGGGAAGGCCTGCATCTCCCGTCTTGGAGTCTAGTATTTGGACTCCTGGACTGGTGATGTTATGACCCACATCACTGCCTGCAGGTCTCCAAAATTTGCTCGTAGGCCCAGGTCTGAGGCATGAAAAGAATCTTGTTTTGTTAAGGGAACTGGAGGTGGATGCTACCCCAAGGAGAATAGTGTGTCTTTCACAATGAGGCAGCCCCAGGACTCAACATTTCTGTCCTTGGCCTTTGTCCCATTGCAGTGTCTGTCCTCATTTCCTCTGGACTCCCTTTCACCCAGGTGTGTCCTTGTCTATGTCACCTGAGTGTGTGTGAGCAGGTGTCCTTCCTCTGAGCTCCTTCTCTCAGTCCTCTTCCTTCTCTCAGACACTGTTTCTCCCTGCGCCGCCCTCTCTCCCCGTCTCTCTCTCTGAGGGCAAGTTGGTTTTGACCATCCGTGGTTTTCCTTTTATATTTCCTTTTATATATATATATATATCAAATATGGACTTTTTATTTTGTATCTTCAGTTCCACCTAACTTTCTTATATCTTCATTTTTCCAGTTTGGAGCCTTTATCTGTGTTGCTCCTCCTGGTATGCACAAGAGCGATGAATCGGCAGGGTTTCTGTGGCGGGAGGGAGACGGGGAAGACCGAGAACTGAATAAAGTCTTCACTGTTTCTCTGGGGAGAGTGCTGTTGAGCTGTGTTTTCTTCCTCTCATCCTCACGTCTTGCTGACTGTCTGTCTGCCAGCCTCACGCTGGTGCTGAGGGAGGCTGGCAGACAGACAGACCATCAGTTGCTGGTGGTCTGGGAGGGTCTGGGATTCCCTGGCTTGTGCTAATGGCGGGCGGGTGTTCTGTCTGCACCCTAAGACTGTTCTCCTGTGCATCGCAGGCCCTGAGAACCAGGATTAGCAACCTCCCTACGGTGAAGAAGTTTCTGCAGCCTGGTGGTCAGAGGAAGCCTCCCCTAGATGAGAAAGCGTTCGAACAAGTCAGGAAGATTTTCAAGATTTAAATAAAGCTGGCACGGACGCCTGGCATGCGCAGGATCAATCTTCTGAAATTTTCAACAGTGAAGTGCTCTACCGAAACTTAAATCTTGGGGTCTTGAGAATAATTTTTTTCCACGTAATTAAACAATAATCACCTATGAGCAGATTTAGTTACAATTTATTCTTGTTCATTAAGATCCAATATGAAATCAGATTTTCAATCTTCTACTGTGTCCCTCTTGGAATTAAAAATTAAATAAAAAAGGAGAACAGATTATGAGGTATGTTTCATCTTTTCCAAAAATTGGCACATAACATCTGTCACAGAGCCTATCAAAGAGTCAAGTGTAAATATTTATATCAGATACTCAGGTATTAACAGGAAATTGCTAACTTTCAGGGTAATGGCATAGAGAAATTCTTTTTCTTCGGGAGCCGTTTTCCTTCTGATAATAAAAATGTTTTCTGGTATTAATTTTTCTCTCATGCAGTGCAACAGCTGTGTGCCTACTCTGGACTCTTTGGTGTTCTAGGAGCTGGGGACATAATAAAGAATAAAACAGGCCCGACTCTACTCTCTGGTGACTTGTTGTCCCTTATGATCCATGACGAAGCTGGGACCTCATTGCTCTGCTGCTTCGTGCCCTGTGGGGCCCTGGCTGAGCTCGCCCTCGCTTTCTTTGCTGTTTTTGCTGCCCTTTGAGCCTGCTGCCCCATAGACTCCCTGATCTGATGAGGTTTAGTCAAAACTCTGGCCACCATTAGTCCACCTGAGCAACAGCATCCTCACCCTCTGTATCTGCACAGGGAAGGAAGGGAGGTCTCCCTCCTTACCGTCACTCAGGCCTGGGTTCTCAGACTACAGATGGAGATGTACATTCCCCGGTATATCTGTGTCACTGTGCAGGAGAGGCTGGGGTAAAGTGGTTCCTAGCTTCAGCCACATGCTGAGCCTGTAACTTGGACTCCCCCAGGAAATCTAGGATTTACGCGATTGAGCTCAGGGCCCTAGTCTTTTCATAGTGTGAACCTGCCCCGAGTTGAGCGGGGTGGGGCAGGCACAGTCCCAGGACCATGACTTCGTGCCATTATGTGTCCAACTCAGCCCAGCCAAGGTGTCCCAAGATGTCTTCCCAGGAGGCTTCTGGTTCCCTCTGCACATTTGCTTTCTCTCTCTGGCTCTAGACTCAAGAGACTGAAGAGGAGCAGAGGCCGTTGTTCCTTGTCCTTCTGACAACATCCTCGTAAAACCTTGCTCTGGAGCAGAGGTTTCAACCCCATCACACCTAGCCCTCCTCAGTTGATAACACACATTTTATAATCCCTTTCATTATTCTGAGGTAGACTTTATAGGATTTACTTCATTGTGGCTGGCGCTATAAAAACAAGAAGAATAAGATATCACCTTGACTCAAAAAGAGTGACTGAGGAGAGTTTAATGATATGTCATTTACAAAGACTGGGGTAAGGTTAAGATACTCCTAAGAGGGTGAAGCCCTCTGGGCTGAGCCACGCGGGAGGCCACTGCCTTACCTGCCCTCAACGGGACCAGGGTAGAAAGCAGTAGAGAGACCTAGGAATTCACCAGGAGTCACAGATGCAGGAAAGGGCCACCACAGCTGGAACGGATGGCCTTCACAGAGGAAGGCACCCGCTGCCACCTCGAAGAGCCCAGGACCCATGGACAGTTTCTAAAAATCACAAATGACTAGAAAAGATCGCAATGATTTGTGATCGGTTTGTACTACAGCTTTATACATTTTTATGCTATACATAATTTAGGTAAAAATAATTGGAAATATAAATGGAAATAGGTTTTTAATTTTTGGTATATATACTGATTTATACCTTAATTTATTTTTACTATACCAAATGTTAAATATTTTGAATACTGCTCCTAGGTAATCTGTGGTATGAAAACATAAAGATGTTTGTCATGACATTATTAATATTTGGTATTTGATCTTCACACCATCCACCATTTTTATGGAGATATTTTATGTATATAATTGAAATGAAAGTAGATATTAATTTCTCTGATTGCACTGGGGGGATTGGAGCAAGACTTGAGCTATTATATATGGTAACTTTCCAATTTTCCAAAATCTTCTTGAAGAACAAATATGTTTTAGAAACACTCTGCCAACCAGAGCTGCTTGGCCTGAGGCAGCCCTGAGTCAGCACAACTTTAATCTGTGTTGACTTTGATCCATTTTGCCTCCTGCCTTTCTTCCACAATCTTTGTTCATCTTTGTTTAAATATATTTGTCCTTTGAAACGTTTAATGTAGTTGCGACATTCTAAGTCAACAAGCCAGCTAAACGTACCTGATAGAAAAAGTATTTAGACTCTGGCCTTAGAAATTGATGAAATTTCTCTTAAGGGTTATGGCTCCAATAAAAAACATTGAAATGATTTTATTCATTGCTTTATTCAATAAGTGTTTAGTGAACATATATTTTGTTCCCTACATTTTTCTAGGCACAAAGAATTGCCATGGTACCTATAACAGCATTTTCCTGCTCAGATAGAGTAAATAAACAAATCAGAGAAAAAAAATCAATCCTGATTAGTGATGAACACTATGAGGGAAATAAAACAGAGCAGTGTGATGGAGACTTTTTGGGATGGTGATACAGAGGTGGTTAATTTAGAATAAGTGGTCACAGAAGAGTAAGTCCTGAACGACAGGAAGAAGCCAGGCATGGAAAATCCAGGGTAACAGAATCTTAACCAGAGGGACTAATGAGGGCAAGGGCCTTGGTCAGGAACAACTCTGGCATGTTTCAGGCAGGGCAGGCAGGCAGATTACACAGAAGGATGAGGTCAGAGAGGTAGACATAGGTATACCAGTTCCCTATTGTTGCATAACAAATCACCCCAGATTTTAGTGACATGAAGCCAACAAACACTTATTATCTAACAATTTCTGAGGGTCAGGAGCCTGGAAGCAACTTAGTCTGTTGGTCTGGGTCAGGATCTCCCAAAAGATTGCAGTCAAGCCATCAGCAGGGACTGTACTCATCTGAAAGCTTGACTGGGGATCAGGGATCCACTTTCAAGATGGTTCACTCCCACGATGCTGTCAGAGGCCTCAGGTCTGCTCTGGCTGTTGGCAGTAGGCTCCGTTCCCTGTCATGTCTGCTTCTCTGTAGGGCTGCTTGAGTGTCCTCGTGACAGATCAGCTAACTTCCCCAGAGCGAGCAATCCAAAAGAGCGAGACAGAAACTAGCGTTGGAAGTCACTCCTCTGATGATAGTGCTAGATTGAGGGGATCGCCTAGGATGGGAGAGCAGTGAGAGAGGAGAAGGGAAGGGAAGTGGGAGCCAGCCAAGGAATCGGCAGCGGGGTGTCTGTCTTTGAAGTGGGGAGAGAGCCAGGAAACTGTGGCATCAGGAAGGAAGGAAGAAGGAAGGACTGAAGAGTGAATGTCAAGTTTGGTACCCAGAGGCCCCTGCTCCCCTTAATGAGGTCAGGTGCAGAGAGGGGGGCACAGAAGCCTGACTGGAGTGGGTTGAGGAGAAAATGGGAAGTGAGAAGTAGAAAGAGCAGCTACTAACCACCCTTTTGAGAATTTTTCTCTCCTAAAGGGCAAGGGGAATGGGACAGTACGCATTAAATAGAAAAGAAAAGGAAGGTTTAGTATGTTACACTCAGTTTCATTTGGAGCTGAGAGGTCACCTAAGAACGGCAGAGGCTGTATACTAAAGTGACAAAGGCTCCTAAAGACATTGAAGTTGTTGATCACGGGGAGGTCCCATTGCTCCAGAAAGTGCGCCACCTAGTGGTCAATCGTGGTGTCAGAGTCAGACTAACTTTTCAGAGTGCATTGGGTGTCTTCTGTTCAGAGCAATCCCTTTGCTGGAACAGAAAAATGTTTCTTTTAAATCTTAAATGCATGTTGGAGTAAACCGCCAAGCAAGCAACAAAAAACTGCTGACTGAAAGGCTGAGGCAGTTCTCCACATTTTCCATCATGCCTTCCAGTTCATTCCACTTCCTTCTTACTCCCTCTGTCCCTCTTTTCAGGGTCCCTTCCACTGTCATTTCTGTGGTAGAGACTGGAGTGATGCATCCACAGCCCAAGGCACGCCAAGGATTGCTGGCAGCCCCCCTCCCCCCGGAGTTCGGCCAGGGGCATGGAACAAACTCTCCCTCAGAGCCCTCTGAAGGAACCAATTTTGATGGTACCTTGATTTCAGGTTTCTAGAACGGTGTGAGAATACATTTCTGTTGCTTCAGACACCCAGTTTATGATAATTGTTACAGTGGCCACAAGAAATGAGTGTAATTACTTCACAACAACCAAGAATGAATACATCCAATGACACAGATGAAGCTCAAAATAATTATGCTGAGTGGAAGAAACCAGACGAAAAAGAGCACTTATTGCACATTTCTACTTATACAAAATTGTAGAAAATGCAAACTAATTTATAGCGACAAGAAGCAGATCTGTGGTATGGGGAGGGGCAGGAGGAAGGGATCCCAAAGGGCATGAAGACGTGCTGTGTTCAGTGTATTGATTGTGGTGATGTTTTCACGGGTATATACCTATGTCAAAACTTATCTAATTGCACAATCAAATTATGTGCACTTTATTATATGTCAATTATACCCCCAATTATGGCAATAAAACTAACGGAGGCAAATAATGCCCCAGAAATCCATCCTCTGGCATGCTGTCTTCTAATGACAAACAGGCTTAGGTCTCTCCCGTCCTAACCCCCTTAGCCACCTACATTCCCACCCTTCATTGAAAAATAAAAATAAAAAATAAGCAGTCCAAAACAAGTCAAACATGAGCTCGACCTAAGATGGTGGCTCTTTCTACATTGGTTTGACTGGGAGAGGGGTCACAGCCTGGAACCAAGCTCTGTTTATGAGGCCTGGTGAGGCCTGGGGGGGACAGGGAGCTAGAGACACACATGTGACAGGCAGATGCCCAGTTAGTCTGCGGCAGAAGGCTGTGGGGGCCAACAGGTGGCTGGTTTTCCTTTTTGCTGTTTCCTTCCCTCTTCCGTCACTTCCCAAACACCACTAGTCTATACTCTGACTCTACTCCCTCTTTCCAAAGTCTTGAACTTTTTCTCTAAACCAATGAACCAATTGTCACATTAGTCCTATTGGTTCAAAGGTGTTTTCTCAGTGCTCTCTTCTTTGACATCTTTATTGCAATCCAAGCCCAACCTCCTTTTCTGTCAGCAACTTTCCGCCAGAGCCCTCCTCCCCCGCCAAGCTCCAGTGCTCATGCAATCCTGGGGCTCCCTCCCTTGGCTTAGTGATTTCTGTGCCTTTCTGGTCCACATGCTGTCGCGCTCATCCCACCCAATCCTGCGTCATTTCAAAAGCTCAAAATGTTCACAAAATAACAAGTTATCAATGACAGCCCCCTCCTCCAGAGCTCAGGCTCATCAGGAACACTATGAAAGTTTGCAGAGTCTGACGTCCAGCGGAGAAAGCAGCATTTGGCAGGGCAATTGGGACGAGGCTTCCACCAAATGAGCCACCCAGCCAGGGCCCTAATATTGTGTTTTAGAAAAGAATATCTTTATGCTAATCTGTATTGAAATGAAGCTCCTAGTACAAGAATGTATCTGTGCACTCACATATAAATTCCACACACATACACATATGTGAAGAAAACGTGTTCTAAATGCTGGCAAGCTGAACTGCACTTAGTTGCAAAGTTCTGTGTTTCAAAATTGTTTGACGATTTAAGAGCATTGGATTAAAATACAATAGGCCATTGAGATTTCTTAAAGACAATTGATTTTGCTTAAAATTTTTCCCCATATAGTTAAAATAAATTAACTTATTTGCTTATCTAGCTATCACCTGATTATTTGCAAAGTCTCATTTTTTTACTGTTAGCAACAATTTAGCTCCTAGTGCCAAGTGAGCCTCCTGCAAGGAGACCGAAGCACAGGTCTTTCCAAGTCAGACCAGCAAGTGCCAGGACAGCACCCTTATGGAAGCAAAGCAACCTCCCTTTGTCGTGAGCAGAACGTGAAGATTTTCATAAACCAGAAAATATGTATTCAGTAACCAAGGACACGTGAAATGTACTGCGTGCTAGGTTACTAGACTGCCTTCTATAAAGAAGAAAATTCTTATCCTTTATCTTAAATGACCCACGAACCCACATCACAAAACCCAGTTTCACCAGACAAAGCAGAATGGAGGCACGGTGCCAGCGTGATTGGAGATAAAACTCCAGACCGCTAGGTTGAAAATAAAAAAGGGGGGTGGGGCACGTGCAGTTACTGTTGTATTTAATTCCTTTTATTCACACACACTTTAAACAATGGACTTTTAATTTTTTTAAACTTTAGAGGCACCCTTGGAAGTTCTGAAATTAACCACTTAGCAGAAAGCTATGAAGCTCTTCTGGCTGGAATGAGATAAGTGCACAGAATTGCTTCTATCCCTCCTTCCCTGCAAATAGGTGGAGAGAATTGTCATTGGTGTTTTCAAGGTCTACTGGGCCATCTTCTTAAACTTTCCCTTCACTTCAGTAAGAGACAGATTTGGAAGTAATTACAAAAGGAAAGAGCGCTGGAAAAAGCTCATGGGAGATGATACTGCATGAATACTTTTTGCTCAGATTTCTGTTTGATATCATTTGTCTGAGGAAGCCAGTACTTTTTCTTAAGCAAACAAGCTCAGTTGTTAAAATCCAGAAATTATTCTAGAATGTGTTTACTATATTGTTAACACAAAATCACAGATATTTAAAATATTAAATAATTTTTCTGTGTATAAGATAGCTTTCATGAAAGCCACAATTATAGTTTAAAATGAATAAACCATATTGAGTCATTTATATTTGTCAAATACTCTTGTTACTCTCTCACTTCAAATTAATATGCATAACTTGAGCAGACTGGGGATTTACTTACCTGTTACATATATGGATATTTTATTTTAAATACAGATATATGAACACATAATGCCAAGAGTATATTTCTAAACAAGCAACATGTTTTCCACATTTGAAATTTTCATTTTGAGTTTATTTGAATTCTTACAGGTCTTTTTTGGTTAATTATTTGTTTTGTTTTTAATATTTTATTTATTTTTAGAGAGAGGAGAAGGGAGGGAGAAAGAGAGGGAGAGAAACAGCAATGTATGGTTGTCTCTCACATGGCCCTCACAGGGGACCTGGCCCGCAACCCAGGCATGTGCCCTGACTGGGAATCGAACTGGGACCCTTTGGTTCCCAGCCCGCGCTCAATCCACTGAGCTACACCAGCCAGGGCAGTTAATTGTTTAATTGAGGTCAAGTTTCCAATAAATTACAGTACCACAGTTTTGATCTGTACTTTTAATTGTAAGTTCTGCAAATTATTACGGAATGATGATATATCTTTTCAGAGGTGGCCCACCTGAAAGATAGCTTCATTGTCTTTTAGGAGACAAACACCTCAAGAAAATAAAAAGTCAAGACATTTTGACTTGAAATATTGGCATTCAGAATACACTTTTGCTTTTAAGAAATATCAAAAGATTGCCAGTCTTGCTATTCAGGATAAATCCTATCTAGGCCATCTTTCTGGGATTCTAAAACTTTGAGTTCTATCACAGCATTAGAAATTATTGTGAAGAACAGGTCTTTGAATACAAAACAAGATACCATTCCTTCCATTTTTGTGGAATGTAAAAGTATCCGCTGTATGGTCTATTTTCTTTCAATAATTATTAGTTTACTGATTGTTAAAATTGATTCTAAGCCACCTACTCTGAAAAGGGAACTTTATGATATATAAGATGGGGTGAATCAGTTCACCAACTCAAGAGTGCAAGAATTTCTTTATATTTCTGTAACTCTGTTTAATTTATATTTGAGCCCCACTCCACAAAGGGCATAAATTAAATCACAGACAGTTTCAGTCTCCTCCCCAAAACACATCCCCATATTTTCTCTAGGTTTGTATCTGAGTCCCAGGCACCAGGGAGAGGGCCATCCTGTCCATAACAGACTTCTGTCCACACAGGGGACTGCCAGGTTGTCCTCATTCCTGTCACATCCTGGTGATGTCTTGCAGAAAACTGCCACACCCTTCATAAGCAGCGCATGGGCTTCTGAATTTGTAACTGTGTGTTGGAAACATCCAGCTCGTAAGTGGAGAACTCTCAGTCTATCTCAAGCCCACCTGCCTAGACACAGCACCTCGCCATTTCTACTCAATGCTTTTGAGTCACTCTGAGTTTGCAAGAAGTAAGAAGATGTTTCCCATGTTTGCAAATACTCCCGAGTCGTACTGGGATTCTGGCGCTTCCTAGCTTGTCTTCTCTAGCATTTGACTGGGCTGATATGAGGAAAGAGAGCAGTCTCCTCCATGGGTACTAATCTCTCTTCTGTACCACTCCAGCTTGCTTCCTCTACCTCAATTCCAGAGGATACCTGGGCTCTTTCTCAATTTTCCTAAATCATTGTTTGTAGCATATGTTGGATTAAAGATGGTGGCTTTTCTCCCAGAGAGAAGTGGGCTGTCATGCCCCTCCCCTTGGATCTGGGCTGACCTCTGTAACTAACTTGAAACCTATGGAATATCACAATAATACAGTGTGACTTTTGCAACTAGAACAGAAGAAGGCTTGCAGGTTCTGCTTTGGTCTCAGGACATTCACTCTCCAGATGCTTCTCTCTCAGAACCAGTCACCATGCTGTGAGAAGCCCACGTGACATGGTGAGGCCATGGGTAGGTACTTTAGTCAAAGCCCAGCTGTGCTCTTAGCCATACGGGGGAGCTTCCACGCACTGTCAGTCTAGTAGATTCTCTAGCTGACTCCTGCCCCAGCCAGCATCTGTACGAGAGACCCCACGAGAACTGCTCAACTGAACCCTTCCCAATTCCTAAACCACAAAATTGTGAGCAAAATTAAGTGATTGTTTTAAACTGCTAAATTTTGGGGTATTCTGTTATATAGCAATAGATAACCAAACATGGCATGTACTTTATGCTCTTTTAAATTCAAATCCAAGCTTTTGCAACTCCAAAGTCCCAGCATTCTTCTTTGTTTCTCTGCCATTCACTGGATTCAGAAATAATTTGGAGAGACAATAAGTAGAAGAAAATATAGAGTGGAGATACAATGTACAGAATCCTCGGTAGCCTAAAAAAATTATCCCACCCTTAAGGATATGACATGTTATATACGAGTGAGGGTTTTTGTTGTTGGTTCTCTTTCAATTCTCAAAAGAGAAGAAAATTAATTAAAATACTGTTTTGAAAATAATATAATTTCCATAACTTTTGATAGTGTCAGGGCTTGGAGCATGCTGGGACCGTATTAACAACACAGGAGCGGTAGGTGGGTGGGGAGAGGAATCGATCCAGACGGCGCGCACACCCATTTGGCCAAGCACAGCTTAGGGAGCAGGTGCTTAGGAAGGGAAACCATGCAGAAAGCAGCACAGCAATTCAATTGGCGAAGGAGTGGGATCTGTCCACTCCTCACTTGCAGGCGCTGGCAGATACCATGATGAACAACATGCTTTCCTGTTTGGAAGAAGAGTTGATTCATCAGGCTTTCCCTGATTCAACACAATAACATACAGAAATAACATTTCTTGGTACAGCAGGTCCTCAAATGACATCGTTTCACTTAACGTTGTTTGGTTATAACGATGTCGTAGGAACCTAACTCTTGTTTCTATCCATCAGCCTCGAGTAAAATAAATTTTGTTGTACATTGTTTTCATCAGTTCCAAGAAACTATTGACATTACATGAGGAGTTACTGTACTCTTTCAATCTCTTCACTTCTCTCCATCCACACTAGCTTTGTTTTGCTTTCTTCCCCGATTACCTTTCTCTGTTCCTCACTCTGTGACAAAACATGGTTGCACCACAGTTTCTGAGATTGTTTCAGTTCCGGTCACACAGAGTGGCCTCAGAGTCTCAGTGCTAAAATCCTAGGGTGGAAACTGGGTGTCCGTTGAGTCCAGTGACTCAAGGGACCTGGTCAAATTAGTCACAGCTGGATGGCGGGGTTCTGTAGTGCAGCCGAGGCCGGCAGGAGCCCATCACCCCTGTACAGGAGGCGACAGAGATGGAGCAGTTCTCAGAGAGGGGGAATCACTGTGAACAGGGCAGGCGCTCCAAAGTTGCTTACTTGGTAGTGTCTTCTACCTAACAAATGCTCAATAAATAAGAGCAATTATGAGAAAAGCGTTGAGTAATATTGTCATTCTTAGTTTAATTGCCAGGAAGGCTCTATAAGGCAGGGAACACCTCAAAGACATTCACTGGGCAAAAATTTAAGAACGTCTTTCCTCCGTGCCCCAGACTGACCACGCTGACCTGGGTCTTTACTGAGAACACCATCAAAGCTGATGCTTCATCACTCACTCCCGCCACCCTTGGGGAAAGTTCAGGACCCGGCATAGCTTCAAGCTAGTTTCAGTGTCATAATCACAGTTTGAGTACAAGCTGTTGGCAATCTGAACATGCAGGTTCTCCTCAGTGACCTCTGAGAGGCAGCAAGTGTGGGGGGCAGCCCAGCGACCACTGCTTTTTGAGACTTACTTGTGGCAACCACCTCTTTGACACCATTAGGATTACTGGGATTTTTGTTTTTTAGGTACCATATTTTTAAAGTATATCAAAGGAATTTGTCTTGGATTCCTATTTGGTTAGTTTTTTTTTTCTTTCCCTTAATTGAATTACTTATCACTGAAGGTTTAACAACCTCCGTGAAAGCCAGTCGGGAAAAGTAACCGGATCCAATCGTGCAAACTCTACTGTTGTCAGCTGGGAGCTCCACCCACCATCTCCTTTAAAGAAAGAGTTTGCGTGCATTATGCTAAGTGAAATAAGTCAGATGGAAAAGAACAAAACCTGTATGATTTCGCCTATATGTGGACTATAAAACAAAAAAGGAAACAAATGACAAACAAAACAAAAACATATTCATGAATACAGACCATAGATTCCTGGTTTTTCCGGAGGGGAAGGGAATGGGGTGGGGGGCGGTGAAATGGATAAAGAGAATCAAATGTATGGTGATGGGTGGAAACCAGACTTTTGATGGTGAGTACACTATAGTGTACACAGATATCGAATTATAGTGTTGTATACCTTAAACTTACATGTCATTAACCAATGTTACCTCAATTTAAAAAAATAAGAGGACTGACTTCTGGTCAAGATGGAAGTGTAGGTAGACATGCCTCTTCTCCTCACGTAACCACAGAAAGAATTACAGTATCTCAAAACAACACCCACAACCGTCAGAACATTGAGCTGTATGGAAATCTGACAACCAAAGATTTAAAGAAGCCACATTCATCCACACAGGTAGGAGGATCGGAGTTGCGGAGACGGGCAGAGAGGCACAAGGAAGCAGCGGCGGCAGCAGCAGAACGGTTGGGCCCACATTCATGTGTGATAGATAAAAATTGGGAGGGATACTTTGGGAGTGAGCCATCCTACCTCTGGGCTTAACCACACAGCTGAGGGTTCCAGCACCCGGAAAATAAATCCTCACAATTTCTGATTGTAAAAACCAGTGGGGGTTAGGGCAGTGGAATAAACTGCTGGATTTTCAGGAGACTCTGTTTAGAGGACCCACATGGACTTAGAAGATATGCAAACCCACCCACCACTGGACACCTGGAAGGGTGCCAGTTGCATACCAGAAGTGGGTGAAATGCCTGGAAACATAGCGAGTGCTGTGCAAACCTCCAGAAGCCAGGCAATGGCATCGTTCCCTCTATGAGCCCTCTCCCCACATATAGCCATAAAGTGGTGAAACAGGTTACCCCGTCCTGGCAATTACCAAAAGCTCTGCCGCACACAATTTGCAGGGGCCTTTTTGACAATAGACCATGCTACTGAGACACAGAGTCAAAGCAGCTCTACTTAATACATAGAAACAAACACAGGGAGGCTGCCAAATTGAGGAAACAAAGAAATATGGCCCAAATGAAAGAACAGCACAAACCCCGGGAAAAGAACTAAATGAAATGGAGATAACCAACTTGCCAGATGCAGAATTCAAAACACTGGTAATCAGGATGCTCGAAGAACTCATTGAGTATGGCAACAACATAAAGGAAAAAATGAAGTTTCTGCTAAGTGAAATAAAGAAAAATCTACAGGGAACCATCAGTGGAAAGGAAGAAGTTGGAATTCAAATCAATGATTTGGAACATAAGAAAGAAATAAGCATTCAACCAGAATAGCAAGAAGGAAAAAGAATTTTAAAAAATGAGGATAGTGTAAGGACCCTCTGGGACATCTCCAAACGTACCAACACCAGAATCATAGGGATGCCAGAAGGAGAAGAGGAAGAGCAAGAAATTGAAAACTTATTTGAAAAAATAATGAAAGAAAACTTCCCTAGTTTGGTGGAGGAAATAGACATACAAGTCCAGAAAGTACAGAGTCCCAAACAAGTTGGACCCAAAGAAGACCACACCAAGACACGTCATAATAAAAATGCCAAACGTTAATGATAAAGAGAGAATCTTAAAAGCTGCAAAAGAAAAGCAGAGTTACCTACAAAGAAGTTTCCATAAGAGTGACAGCTTATTTCTCAAAAGAAAATTTTCAGACAAGGGACTGGAAAGAAATATTCAAAGTGGTGAAAAGCAAGGACCTACAACCTAGATTACTCTATCCAGCAAAGTTATCATTTAGAATGGAAGGGCAGATACAGTGCTTCCCAGATAAGGTAAAGCCAAAGGAGTTCATCATTACCAAGCCCTTATTACATGAAATGTTAAAGGGGCTTATTTAAGAAAAAGACAAAAACTATGAACATTAAAATGGCAACAAATTCACAACTATTAACAACTCAATCTGAAAAAACAAACTAAGCAAACAACCAGAACAGGAACAGAATCATAGATATGGAGATCATTTGGAGGGTTATCAGTTAGGAGGGGGAAGGGAAAGAATGGGGAAAAAAGTACAGGGATGAAGAAGCATAATTGGTAGATACAAAATAGACAAGGAAATGTTAAGAGTAGTATAGGAGCCCTGGCTGGTGTGGCTCAGTGGATTGAGTGCCAACCTGTGAGCTGAAGGGTTGTCGGTTCAATTCCAGGTCCGGGTACATGTGTCGGTTGTGGGCTAGGTCCCCGGTAGGGGGCATGTGAGAGGCAACTACATACCTCTCCCACATTGTTGTTTCTCTCCCTCTTTCTCCCTCCCTTCTCCTCTCTCTAAAAGTTAAAAAAGAAGAATATAGGAAATGGAAAAGCCAAAGAACTTACATGCACAACCCATGGACATGAACTAAAGGCGGTGGGACTGCTGGAGGGAAGGGAGGGGTACCAGGCAGAGGGGGACAAAGGGGGGAAACTGGGACAACTATAATAGCATAATCAATAAAATATATTTTTAAGAATAAGGGGGCTAAACGGTAATGGAAAAATATAATAAATAAAAAAACAAAAAAAAATAAAGAAGGGTTTGAAATCTGATACCATGGCACAGAGCCAACAGGGCAAAAACTACACATTTTTAAAGCTCTAATGGGTCCGGTCAATTATTTGGTCCAAATTCCTCCTTAAGGATGAGAAACTGAGTCTCAGAGAGGAAATGACCTTCCAAAGAGTGTCCCAACATCAGTGCGAGAACTGGGCTGGTATTCAGGTCTCCTATGTTTGGCCTGGGGCCTGGAAATAAGTGTCTTGGACATTAAAAGTCAGAACTACGCCACTCTGACTGGTGTGGCCCAGTGGATTGGGTGTCGTCCTGCGTGACCCGTCAGGACACATGCCTGGCCTGGAGGCCTGGACCCCAGTTGCAACTTATGCAAGAGGCAACCAATCCAAGTTTCTCTCTCACATCAATGTTTCTCTCTCTCTTTCTCCCTTCCTTTCTCTCTCTATAAACAAAGAAACAAATAAAATCTTTTTTAAAAAGTCATAACTATGCCTAAAAATAAAGTGGCGATTTGAGACAAAATCGTTTTTGTTTTAGAATTATTGTGTGACAGAGAGTGAGAGAGAGGGGGGTGGCAGGGCAGGGAGAGAGCATGAATATCTGCTCCTGAGCAGGTGTTTTGGCTTAAAGAGCCCTCCTTCTCAACCTCTTTCATTAATAATTAAACATTTAAATGTCAAAGATGATTTGAGTATATAGAGAAGACACTAAAATGAAAAAAAAAAGAACAGATTTAACACAGAACATCTTTTATTTGAATACTGAATATATTATTAATACTGAGTACAGTGTTTGAAAATGAGTTTTTTAAAGAAAAATAACATTGGCAGCAATACAATGAAAATGGAAAAACATAATTTCTAATATAACAGAAATGACATATAGCTACGTTAGCATTTTGTGAAGTCCAGTTAGGGCATTCCATGATCTGATATGCTGTGGTTTCATTTACACTTACTTCAGAAGGTATTGGAAATTGTTGAAAAATACCATACACATAAAACTAAACACAGCAAATTAATGAGTATATCACAATTTATTAAATATCTTTAATGAAAACAGTACCTGACAATTAGCAAACAAAGTTTTGTTAAAAAAACAAACAAACCTCAGACTAGTGTTCATATTAGAGGTAAGAGTTTCTTTTGTTTCTAATATTAAATAAGACATGTAATAGTCCATATCATAATGTATCTTCTGAGTTCTAAGAGTGTGTCCTGCCCATGAGTGCAGAATGGCATGGATTTAGCTTTCGGTGCCCCGGGTTCTCAGAGCAGCATTAAGACGAGTCTCAGGATCATCATGAGGCTGCGGGAAAAGAAAAAGGCAAAGGGAGGCGGCTCTCTGGCACGGTGGGACGGGAAGGGCCGCCTCGCCTCACCAGGGGCCGCCACACTCTGGCTCCCAGGCTTCTCTCCCCCCGACCCTCACTGCTCGGACGGGGCAGGGGCATCTCCTTATCCCTGCACGCTTACTCTAATCCCTGTGCTCCTATCCACGTGCTCCCAGACACAACTGAATAGCCACTTCAAAGTGCTCACTCAACGAATGAGAAAAATCAGAACTCGTCGTTCTTAGGATCTCAGATGAAGCTTTATGAGAGAAAGGTTTCAAAAGAAATACAAAACTTTTAAAAGCTTGCAAAGTAAAGCAACTTGCAAAAATAATCACAGAACAATTTTGAGGGGTTATTATTACCACCTCAGCCACTTTTCATTGATTGGGACTTGACTTTTTTTTTCCTTTTTAATAAACGTGTTTCATTTGTTTTCCTTATACCATCAGAACTGAAACTATTGACTGTCATTTTCCTAAAATAGGGAAATTAATCTAAAACACATAGTGGTGCTTTTCAGAAGATAGCAATTTAAAAGGCATTTGATATCTTTGGGGTCTTGTCTTCTTGATCTGCAAACCCTACTTCTGATTCTTTCCCCCACAATTATCATTTTTAGACAGGCCTAAACTGGAAAGCAGTCTCTGTAATCACATTTTTCCTCCCCAAATCACAAGTATAAACATAGCTACACTAGAAAATTCTATAGAGCAGAAAGAGAAAATTACTCATTATGCTACCACCCAGAGACAAACGAACCATTTGAGGTATCTCCCTTCCTAATTTGGTTTTTTATATACAAACTTTAAAAAATTGAGATTACACTATATTTGGTTGTTTTTTTTATCCTTTTTAAAAAACTCTCTACTTATGTTATTAAGGTTTCCCAGTGCCACTAAATAGTTTTTGAAACCATGACATGCAATGCCTGCTCAATATTCCATTAAGTGGACAAAACATTTACTGAAACATTTCTTTGCTGGTGAATTTTTTAGGTTTTTAATTTTTTAGTTTATCGTGTTTTGCATTAGGAATAAAATTACAATAAACATCAGTCATTGGATACATCTCATTATTTTCTCAGAATAAATTCCAAAAATCGAAAATGTTTATCAAAGGAAATGAACGTTTGTGGCTTTTAGTACATAAAGGCAGCTTCCGGGAAGAATTAAAATGTAACCCATAAACTTTTCCATGGTAACATGATTGATCTCGTGGATAGAATTACTGGAATCAAATTCAGAGAAACTTGAGGCTCCCTATTTATCTATTTTAAAAAATAGTGTTTTTTCCCCTAAAAACTCAAAATAACCATCAGACTGTCACTCTGTCCTATTCCCTAAGAGAGAATGCGTTTCAGATTTAAATGAATACATTCACTGCCTCAGTAGGGTACATGCTGAGGAACAATGAGGTTTAACTTAGTTCTTTAATATGAAAAGGGCAAAATGTACATATGATCACATACTACCACACATTGATGTTTCTCTCCCTCTCTCCTTCCCTTCCCCTCTAAAAATAAATAAATAAAATCTTAAAAAAAAACCCCACAAAACTGCATGTGCACATCAATACCAAAGACTGGCTGAATGTAGATATTTTAAGGTTTCACAGTCCTGTTTATTGTAATAAAAAAAAATGCCTTGACATTTCAAATTAAAACTGACTTTTGCCAAAAATTCAGCACTTCAAAATGATGGCAGAAGAAAATATAAATCAAAATAGTTTTTCTCGCCCTGGATGGTATGGCTCAGTGGATTGAGCGCTGGCCTGCAAACTGATGGGTCACTGGTTCAATTCTGGGTCAGGGCACATGCCTGGGTTGCAGGTCAGATCCCCGGTTGGGGCTGTGCAAGAAGTAACCAATTGATCTTTCTCTCTCACATCACTGTTTCTCTCTTTTTCTCCCTTTCTTCCCCTCTTACTTACCTTAAGCCTGCAATTAGCCCAGCTGGCATTATTTTCTTGGATCTCTTAAACCTCACACCCATTATGGTGGCCAGAAAGAAAGCTGTAACTGAAACACAAAGCAATGCATGAACTGGAGTTTCAAACACATTATCCATACTCACTTGTGGGAAAAAACGGTGTCATTTCAGCTTTCTAATGTAACAACTATTACACTTAAGTACTGAGTTGCTATTTTCTTAAATGATGAAGTGCTCTATGAAAACACTTAAACTAGCTCATCACAAAGGTTTGAATAAATGAGCATGTTAAAATCCATTCTTGAAATATCTTTCAAAAGGAAGTCTCTTCTAACTTAAATTTTTATTTATAGAACACTCCTGGAAGACTAGGACTGCTGTCTAATCCAACTTTCCTCAGGAACACCGGGCAGTACACCTGGACCCACAGGAGACACTCAGTAAGTGTTCAGGTAACTGAATGTAAAGAAAATAATTAGTATCTTTTTTTAAAGTAAGGCCTAAGTAATAAAATAATACTATTCAGTATTTGGAAGAAGGTTGACAGTTTTTATTTTTTAGCATTCCATTTTGGAAAATTTGATGCCTGGAGACTAAATAACGACAGACTATGTAATAATATTAAATTTAGAAGCGTTGTATCAGCTACCCCCAGGTTCGGTTCTCCATAGCTGAGAAAAATGCCTTACTTACACAGAGATACTTTAACATCTCGCCGGTCATTGGAGACACGGTAAGCTCCATAGCCAGCCAAAAGTCCAACAGAAAGACCAGCAATCAAAGATGGAACACCACCTTGGGGGGAAAAAAAGTATGGGCTCAGAAAGAGAATCACAAAATGAAAGGAATTACTTGGAGTATAATACATGCATATTTAAATGTATTTGTACTTGGACACTGAGACTGGACAAAGCGAAACTGAATTTCGGCCTATTCGTGGGTAGTTTGTAAGAAACGACTGCTTCATGCTGAACCCCAGATGCAAGGCAGAGAAGCCCTGACTGCAGAGCAATGCAGGGTTAGGGATCACTGCAGGGAATAAGAAAGTCTCCCTAGGGTAGTGGTTCTGACATTGATGGCATGACCTTGGGCACTCAGTTGACTTCTTAGGTCCCTGTTTTCTTCCTATTCTCCTTGCCTCCATCTTTTTACTGTGAGGTTGTGATGATAAAAGTAAGATGCAGGGTATTTTTAGCTCATAGGGGTGGAGACAGAAGTGCTATGCAAAGCAAGCGCTGGTTCTACCCTGAATAGTTAACAAGGCTTCCAGCCTCAAGATGTCAGGAATCAGGGATGGCGGCTACACTGAGAAATGGGGAGGACCAGGGCACCGACGCAGTCAGCCAGTCCCCAATCCACCCATGGCACCTGGGCACCGGGACCAACTCCGAGCACTCTCTGTGCACTGGGCTACACGCCAGTGACGCTGAACATGACACACACTCTCCTTGCTGCGTGGGATTCACTCTGTTTAGAATCTGCTGGATTGGAATCTCCAGCAGTACGGTTACGGTTGCTTTATTTTTAAAATTTCTAGGAATTCATATTGTAACCAGGGTTAAGAACCATTGCAGACACACAGACACACACACACACACACAGACACACACACACCCCAATAGCAGCAGTAGCAGCATCCTGAAGGAGAAGCCAAATGCCCTAGATTCTAGACCAAATTATTTTACTTATTGCCAGAAGGTCTTTGGCTAAGTCACTTGGCCTCTCTGAGTTTTATCAGTTGCAAAACTGGGTTAATAATATTATCCATGTCAAATATATAAAGGCTTAGAATGTTGGAAATGATATTAAATTTCTCATTGTTCCCCCTAAGCCCCTCCAAATCTATTCTCTAAACACAGTAATATGATATGATCTTTTAAAAACATACATCTAGACAGGTCACCCCACCCAATTAAAACCCCCCAGTACTTCCCACTGCCCTTAGGAAAACCCCACATTTGTTCTATTATTGGAGCCCTGGCCTCCTTACATTCCTGAATATGCCAAACTCTTTATTCCTTACGGCTTCCGCACATGCCGGTCCTTGCCTGGACTGCTCTTCCCTGCAGTGTTCACCTGGTCACCTGCAGCTCACCTTCGGATGTTAAGTGTTGACTCCTCAGAGATGCCTTCTCTGACCCACCATTCTCGTTACAGTCTCCCATTGCTCGTCATCAGATACGTAACGTCGGTCTCCCCCCACCTTCGGTGGCCAGTGCCATGTCTGTTTTGCTCACTGCTGTCTTCCCGGGGCCCAGGTGCAGCCAGCACTACATCAATCCCGATGGAATGCATGCCTGCGCGCTCCCTGTTACGGCTCAAGCAGAAGTCAGATACGACTATAGTTACGGAGAATACTTTATTTAACCTTAACAGATTAATTTACAAATACGGAACTGAGGCCCAGAAGTTAAAACAGCTCACACAGTAGCAGAGCTAGTAAGTGGTAGTGTCAAGAGCAGGAGTTAGGAATGCATGATTCTGTGGCCTGTGCTCTTACTGCGCATGCTACAGGGGTGGGCTTCTTTGTGAACAGAGGACACCCTGGGGGCTTCCAGGGTCGCTTAGACAGGGGCTCTTGCAGGAAGCCAAGGAACTGCGTGGTGCAGCTGGGCACAGCTAATGGGATTTTGTATGTTCCTGAAGAGATCTGGGTGAGAATAGTAAAGTCACCCCCTCTCCTCTCCCTTCCCCCACCACAACACACATATATGTGTATATGCGTATACACACCCACATATGTATCTACACACACATACACACTTCCTTCTTCCACCCCTCTTCAAGTCACGCAGAAATGTCTAGATGTTCTTTCCTGTCCTGTAGTAAAGGCTATTTAGACATGTCTTTGACAATGAAAAAAATTTTTTATGACGATCCCATCAGGATTTTACACTGAGTCCTCTTTAACGTAGACTGTGAAATATCAACTTTTCTGTAGCTGTTTACAGGTCTTAATTCGGTGTCATCGTTTTCCCCATCAAATACATATCCACGATGCTACATGTATTGAGAAAAAATAAGAACGACAAAAGTCTAAGGTGAACTACAGGCAGAGAACCTACCCTAACCTGCCAGCCCCTCACTCCCAGGGCAGGACTGTTCTTCTTGGCCTCGGACTTCTCAGCAATCTCTAAGGAGGGAAGGAACTCGGGTAACTGTGTAGGCCTCGCTTTTTCACTCAGACTCAAGTCCACCAATGCCACAAATATAACACTCTCTAAAATATACTCATCTTTAAAATTTCATAAAAATATAAGAGCAATATGAGACATCAAATTATAAATGCTTCTACCTTAAAACAAAGTAAAATATAAAACCTGACCTTTCATTTTTCTTCATGAAAACCCTTTAATTTATCCCCTAGGTCTTTTTTCTTTCCTTCTTTTGGACAGAGCTGGAGAGATAACTTCAGATACGATATTTAAGTATTCAACAAATTTTCCTTCGCAGCACACAATATCAACATAATTCAGTTTTTTGACACTATGACTATGTAAACAAAAAGATACCCTCGTTCGATAAGTGAGTGGCCCTGAGGACGTTAATCAATTAATTATATAATTGATAACGACAGGTGCCATTAGAATTCTGTGGTGGAGAGAGACCCAGAACCCCGAGCTGGAATGCTCTTTATACCCAGGCCCACGTAACCCCCTTCCTTCCACGAATCCCTTCCACTGCTGGTCCTCAGCCACCTCTAGGGCATCTTTAGCTTCTTGTCCTATTTACAGACCCTCAGCTGATCTTGGCGCAATCGCCTACCCCCACCACGCCATTCTGACGAAAACTCTTGTTTGGGCTTACCTCTCCGCTTATATCCCCAAATGCTTCCGAACGTCACAAGGGCCGCGTACCCAAAACCAACGAGGTCCATTGGCAAGGCTGCAAGTGTAAAGCAAGGGGGAAGGGACAAAGTTTACAAAATAAATTGAGTTTTGGGGGAGCAAATGCATGTAAAAATGACATGCATTACCCAGAAGGATAAAAATGAATTTCTCTACTAAAAAAGGGAAGCTAGATCTCCACCTGGGCACCGCTCGGCCACTGCGCCGCCGTGCTCACCACACTCAAGCACACCCGGGGGACACCCATTTTGATTCTCCTTCCCTCATCTTCCGACCTGGTGTATGGTCAGCTGCTTACTTCCCTCCCGCTTCCTCAGGGAAGATTTCTGCTCACTGGAGACAACAGCACAATCTTCGCTTTTCTTTGTGCCTGGAATGTCCCCCTCTCTCCCAACTACAAACCCCACCCACCCTCTACAGCTCACCCCACTCCTGACCACCTCTCAACCTCCTTAACCACTTCGGCCTGCGCCATCCAACTGGTCTGGAGCAAACTGCTCTGCTTCCTCTAAATTCCTGGACTGCGAAACTCCATCTTACAATTCCTTCATATTTGTACGGATATTCGTCCCTCCACCCTCCTCACACCAAAGAACAGAACAGGGGTGATCTGGACATTTGCTGAGTGAACCACAGATTCACTTTAGACACCTGCTTTGTTGTGAGACAGCTCTTCCCCGGCGGCAGGGGCATGGGCGCTTACTCAGGGGTAAATCGCTAGAGAAAATAACGAAGGCCTGGCACCAAGTTAACTGAACGATGATATTCTATTGCACGTTATAGCAGCAACTGAAACACACAGCCAGGGGTGAGGGGTCTCACTGAAGTCCGGCCCCGGTTCTCTGAGCTGTGTGTAGGACAAATGTGCTGTCTGCAGGCCGGAGACAGGACCCCGGTCGCTCGCTGGCTGTTGGTCCTTGCACCCCACCCCATCCTTACCACCAACTCCTCTAAGAGACCTTGCGGTGCCTTTGTAACTTAGCTTTTTTACAGCTATATTTCCTCCGTGGGGAAAATAATTATCTTTGTACATACAAGGAATGATGTATGAGATTTCATTGTGTTTTTGGATTTCTCACTGCTCGTCACTGGGGTTAACCTGGTCTTTTATTTCCTGTAATGACTGGTAACAAATTGACCCTGAAGAATGGGAAAAGGGTTCTGAGCTTATTTCAGAGTAAGCTAGAACTTTCTGTGAGGAAGGGCCTTGGGGGAGCGAATCTAAGGCACAGGAGGAGATGACTGCCACAGAAAACGAGGCTACATTGAAAATTCCTCAACTCCTGTGGAAAGAAGAACTAAACAAAATAGGGGAGCTCATCTCTGCCCAAGAAGTGGTACAATGGGACTAAATGCGTAGGAAGGACCTGCGTTCAAAAACCATTGTTAACTAAATGATGGAAAGCAAATAATGAGGATAATGTTTATGAGCAATTACCATGTGCTAGGCACCATTCTAAGGCTTTACATGTATCACTTCATTTAATTATGACCACAATGGCTATGAAGTAAGTACTACTATTACTATCCCCATTTTCCAGATGAGACTAAGGCACAGAGAAGGCGAGCAGCACCTCTGGGGTCACACAGCAGAACCATGATTCCAGACTCGGAGAAGTCTCATTCCTAACCACTAGCAATAGTACCTCTCATAACTGAGTTTGCTGGATGGAAAGAAGTGAATATGCAAGTGAAACTGATGTTCTTCAGAGTTTTAAATTTGGAATTAATCATTTCTGATTGGCTCCAGAGCTTAAAGTTGTGAGCACACTGCCCAGTCTTCCATTTGGAGCCTTGTCATTGTCAGCCCTGTGAGCATCTCAGGTTCAATCCTACCGACTGTCTTTCTGAAAGTTAATCATATTCCACAATGCATGCCTGGCTTCACAGCTGATGCCACCACTTATTAGCTGTGTAACATTAGGCATGTTCTTTAATGTCTGTGTAATTCAGCTCCTCCATCTGTAAAACAGGGATAATAAAAATATCTACCTCATAGAGTTGTGATCATTAAATGAGTTAAAACTGTAAAACACAACAGTGCTTGGCACATACCGAGCACTCAACAAATACTAGCTGCTCTAATAATGACTATTCTTCTTGTTTACCCTTACACCCACTTTTAAGCTTGATGTGTGTAAGGCCACTGTGAAAACAACTGGGAAAGGGTGAACTTATGCTTCAGGCATTCAATGAATCAAATCATAACATTACAAGTTACATTAGGCACTTTATTGAGCACCTTCTTTGTGCAAGGCGGTGGGAAGCAATGAAAAGCCCCTGGACATGATCCTGGTCTTCCAGGACTTATGGTACAGCTCAGCAGAGGAGGCAGCTATGTGAATGAGCCCTGAGAAGCATGGGCACCTAGAGGCTTGGGGGCCTAAGGAAGGATTCCTAGAGGAAGCAGGGCCCCAGCTGGGACCTTGGGGAGAATATGAGTAAGCCAAGTGAGAGGGTAGCAAAAAGGGTATGTCGAAGGCAGAAGGGAGAACATATACGAAGGCCTAGTGGCATGAGAAAGCATATGTTTTTGAAATGGAAATAATTTCAAGGAGGCTGTGAAAAGAAATGGGGCTGGTGAGAAAGACAGGCCCTGAGCAGCCATGTGAGGGAGTCTGGTTTCTGTCCCAAGGACAGTGAGGAATGAATGAAGGGAGCCTCTCCATCAGATTTAATTCCCGCAAGCACTCCGTGGGTGTGGACGTGGGAGATGTGCAGAAGTGCAGGGAAATAAGCTGAGAGGCTGTTGCATGCAGTAAGGAAAACACCTGTATAGATCTGACACTTATGAGAGAGATCACTCATCATCAGACAGTACTTTGGGGACCTTATTTTCTTTTCAAGCCAATCACCTGGTGTGAAAGGCTGATTCTTCTCCAAGCCTCCCATTTCTTCCTCTGACACCCTGGAGGCGCTCGGGCATAGAGTTAGTTGTAAGAGCTTATCTCTCCTTTCAGCCAGTCAATCTCCTTGAAGGTAAAGCTCAGGTTAAATTCATCTTTGTCTTTCTCACAGGATCAAGCTCATTGCCAAGCATAGGCAGGTGCTTAGTAAATACTTGCTGAATGAATGAGTGATGAGCGAACCTAATAACTTCCCTCTGAAGATGCTGTGTAACTGACCTAATGCCAAGAAACAGCCATCGCCTTAATCTCTGTGTAAGTGAACTGAGTGTTGTTCTTAGGAGGTAAAATAAATACCCCAATCCTCGCAAGAAGTTTCTGTATGCACAGAGAAAATTCAGACAAAAAGCAATCACCTCTCGTGCTCCTTGGCATGGCAGGACCATTTGAGCAACCCAGAAGCACACATAAAAAGCCAGAGGCTGAGTTAACATGAAAGGGATGGGGGTGGGGACGATGTGGGACGCATCACAGACTTCCATCACCAACCAAACGCTCAGCACTTAGAAAGGCCAGAAAGCATCTCGGGTACAATGCAGCAAAATGACTTACTACACCGTGTACAAAACCAGGTGGCAGGGCCCTGTCTTGTCCCTAGCATTCCAAAATTTGGGGAACCCACTAAGATTTTCCGTAAGCTACCATATAAAAAGCATTTTCATAAGTTGAGTATCAATAATTACCTACCTACCTTTGTGCACTCCTTGGGGCTCGAAAGACACATTTTCGAGTGAAGTCTGGGTGGTGTAGGAAGGATAAAACCTTGCCAAGCATTTTTTTCAATGATCCACGAGCCCCACTATCCCCACCTCTCCCTAGCTCCAAGAACACAGGAAGGGGGACAGGTGGGAGATTCTGGACTGTGAGAAAGATGAAATCTGGGGAAGTCCCAGGAGGATGGGAGAAGCGATCCCTAGGAGAGCAGACCCCATCTCCTGAAAACACCTACCAAGGCTCTCTGCTTATTCCTGCACCTTTGCTGGAAAATTCAGGGCAGGGAATGCTCGACTGCAAGGTGTACAACTCACCTGCAGCCCCGAGCCGTCCTTGCGGGAGCCAGCACCCGGCAAACTTCTACCTGAAGTCCGGAGGTCGTCCGGCTCGCCAGCGCCCCACCTTCCCGGCACTCCGCCGCCGCCGCAGGTTCCGGGCGGCGCCTTCCCTGCGGCGCGCATGCGCGGCGTCCTTCGCTCTTCCGTCAAGTGCTGCCCCGCCCAGACCCGCCCGGCGGAGAGGAGGTGGGCGGTCCCGTAGTGCCCCGTGGAGCGCGGGCGCTGCGGCTTCCAGGGAGGCAGATGGATCTGGCCTCTCGTTCCGTTTTCCCCGCTTTTGGCTCTGGCCCAGAGCGTGGGGCTGGGGTCTGCTGCCTCCTGCCGGAAGGAGAGGAACTAAGGAGCATTCGCAGGGTGTGGATCTGGGTGTGGCAGGAATCCCAAAGAAATTTTTAACCCTGAAATTCATTCATCATTCCAGGGACATTTGTGTCTGCAACGACCCAGGTCTTTTACATACTCTCCAGCAGATAGTTTCCGTTTTCAGGGGAGGGAGCTCCAGTCTCCGTGGGGTGCTAAGGTAGAGCCCACGTTTGCAGGTTTCAAAGCTCAAGCCCCGTTCATGGACATATTCTATGTATGGGGTCATCTAGATGTGGCGGGGAGGTCAGAATCCGTTTTATAATCCAAGCCTAGGATTAGCAGAGTTTAGTATGTGAAGGGAAAAGTATGTATTAAATGCCAGAATTGGAAGGCACTTAAAATCTGTCTAATCCCTGGATAATCCATTCCCAGAAAGAACCTTAACGACTTCGGAAACAACTCACCTTACTCTAGTGTTGCCTTCTAGGTCACTTCCTTACATAATAGCCCTTCAGATATAGGAAGAAGGTGGTCGTCTAGGAATCAACAAGCAGCTAGCTCTAGGAGTCCCGTGGAACTGGGAATAATATAATTTTTTTTTAAAGGAGCTAGGAATATACATTAAATCCTGTGAAACTTGTTGAATCTATTCCATGTGCTTCAAAGCTCGTCTGAGCAGTAATGTGACTAACTTATGAGAAGTCTAAGTTGGTCCTAGGGAGTTAAGATTCCTGAAAATTCACAGGAGAGTTGATGGCAGGCACTGGAATGTGCATTGGAAGAAGTATCCTGAAATCTGGCTCTGAGTTCTCCCACAGCTCCTTTCCAACCCCTTCTGTTCCCATCTTCTCTCTCTTTCCCTCTCCTTCCCCCGCCCCTTCCCTCGTCTGGCTCCCAGGACGCTTACCCTATTCAGAATAAAATTAAAACCCTGTTGGAATGCACCATTATCTTTAACTGAAGTGAACCCTGGTAAATGACTCTCCTCTGAACCTCAATGCCTGGATTTAAGGTGCTGCTCAGACTAGATGCTCTCTGAGACCTCTTCCACCCCTGTCACAAAGGTATTTGAAGGTAAAAATAGTTTCATGATACTGCTTCAGTGCATTTTCACCTAACATAGAACAACAACTCTTTGCATATTATGGAAATACTATGGAAATCCCATACTACTGGAAACAGGAAAGTCCTTAGGCAAAGGACCCATTGTCCTGTCAATTCATATGCCACCAGCTACCACCTACTCCAGATAATGGTAAGGTTAGAGCACGAGGCAGAGGTACAGCAAAGTCTATTGACCTCTACCTATCTGTAAAGCTTTCGATTCCTGACCCACAGCAGACACTCCAACCCCCAATGAGCCATCAACCCCTTTGGCAGTGTGGAGAAAGGCACAAAACAAAATACACAGGATTGCCGAGGAAGCCAATTTTTGAAATAGTTATCAAATTATTAAACATTAAATCTGTGACATAATAGATGCCCTTCTTTATTAAATCACAAGATCTAGGGTTTAATAATTACCATAATTTCCAAATAGTGGAGCACATAAAAATAGTTTGAGGTATCTGCAACACATGACGGACTATCTGTAGTTCCTTGTGATGACAGAGTCACAGGTGCTAATATTGCTGTGGCTTGCTGCCTATTTTCCTAGCGAAAAGAAATGCTAATTTTTTAACTAGAGGTTAATGAAACTAGGCATTTCTTTCTCCTATCCAAATTCTCAGGTCTCCTGATTTCCATTTCTAGGCTCCTCTGGATTTGGAGAATTCCCAAACTGTAGCAATGCAGGTTTTCATAGGTTGTACGTGTGTGGAACTGGAGAAAGGGAGAGCAAGGTTGAGAGGCTGGCTGACTGACTGATTGACAGACAGACAGGCTGCTCAGGCAGGACCTCACAGCATGTTTACACCTGAGTGAGTGGCCTGTGGTTCCTGCGCCTGGTCCTCAGTTTTAAATTTCACACACTCAGTTTGTACCGGTTCTTCCAGGAGGACCCTGGCTTTGGGAGATTGATTCATAAAAACCAAAGTCACAGGAGACTTACTGATTTTTAAACAAACATAAAGCGTGCTTCAGGTCCTGATTCTTCTCTTCTTCCAGATAGATCCCATATGGCTACTCCTTATTGTTTAGGCCTATGCTCATCAGTAAAAGAAATTTTGGACAAGCATCCCAATATATGTATAATATTTATTTTTTAAATTCTTTAAAAAGATTTTATTTATTACTAGAGAGAGGGAAAAAGAAAGGGAGAGAAACACCAACGTGTGGTCACCTCCTGCGCACCCCTGGTGCAGTGACCTGGTATGGGCCCCAACCGGGAATCGAACCCGCGA
>PVJI01013468.1:0-47666 GCA_004026765.1 Micronycteris hirsuta
GGCTGTGTTATAGCCTCTCTTAAAGCTCAAGATTCAGTTTCTTTTAGACCTGAACATCTTTGTCTAGTATAAACCAAATGTCTTACTTGATCAGTGAAAACTTCATTGTGTTTCTCACGCTCTGAATGTTGTTGTTGGTTTTAACATATTTGTCTCTTTAATTGGTTGATATTTTTAACATTCCATTTTAATAATGGTTTGTCTATTCTCCTAATTTGTAGCCTCCTGTCTACATATTGCCTTTTTTCCAATTGCTATTCTTAACCCTTTTTACTTCTGTTTTCTTGGGACCTTACTCTATCACTTTTATTCAGCCCTGCATAGAATAGGGAATCGTGGTCTATGACGCACTGTCCCTTCATTGAAGAAAAATTTATAGAAGTCAGTGGATGCATAGAATTTATATACATGTTTTTCACACATAAACATTTGTACACTTCCTTCCTGGGAAGAGTTTCATAGCTTTTATCTGTTTCTTTATGAGGATGCTGACCTTCTGAAAGTTGGATGGTCATTGCTTATATTTCTAATTTATATATCCATTTATTCCTTTTATTCTGTGTCCAAATAGACACTGCATGTTATACAGGCTTCTTTGCCTTTCACCTTTCCTATTTCTGGGTATTGCATTACACTCAGTTCTGCACTTGAGAACCTACAGCTTTGGCTACCTGTGAAAGAAAACCTCAACATTTCTGGCCTAGACTTCAAATATTACCATTTACCTAAAAAAAGACACTCTCATTAAATTCAAATTTACTAAAATTGAATTCATCCTATTCCCTCCAAATTTAGATTTCTCACATCTAATTGTGGCACTATGATTCTTAGGCTCCACTAAGTACAAAGCCTTGGAAATATCTTTCTTATCCCTCGTCCTCAATTCCCAGGTAGAATCCATGTCCAAATCTACTGTGTTTCACAGCATAAACTTTCTATTGTCACCCACCATTTCTCTTAGGCCAGCATTCTTTAAGTCGCTTGTTTCATCTTTTCTACTCTACAGTTCATCTCTAAACACTGCCACCGGAATAAACATGTGTTATTATTTGCTTTCCATTTATACAATATTTCCAATAGGTGCTAGTTTTCTCAATGCTAAATTTTATACTTATTTTTTATTGTTGTTCAAGTACAGTTGTCTTATACTTCTTAATCTATTATTAAGAGACTCCGCAATTTGGTTCTTTCTATTGTTCCCAAAATCACCTCTTCAGTATTTTACAACCTAAACCCTTTTCCAAAAAAAAAAAAAAATGTTCTACAAATATACCACCTGCAATATTTTTGTATTAATAGCATGGCTAAAAATTCCACCCTCATCTTTATTAAATTATGTTCATTATTTTAAAACTCATTTTCCCGTTCTGTACTATCCAAGAAGTGTTCCCTGAGTTTTGTACACATTAATGGTATTTATTCCTGAAACTTACATTAAAAATAAACCAGACTCTATTTTCCTTTCAAGGTATTTAGCACATTTAGGAGCCATTAATTTTTTGTTACTTTGCCATTTTGTGAATATTCCTGACCAGTATGTGAGGTCCTTAATGGCAAAGCTTATGCTTTTATCACATGTGTTCTAGCCCAGAGACTTCTTAGTCATGCTGGCCCAGATTCAGAGATTTTTGCTTAAAAATGAATTTCATGAAAATGTACCAATTTAAGAATGTTTATAATAAGACTGCCAGATAAAATACAGAATACCATGTTGGAATTTTATAAGCAGAATAATTTTTATGAACTAATTATTTATGATAATATGCAATTTGTTGGTACAAGAACATACATGCAATTTTGAGGGCATACTTATACTAAAAACAAATCTATCTTTTGTTTATCTGAATTCAAATTTAACTTAGTGTCCTGTATTTGCATCTATTAAATCTGTCAACTTTCGTTTAAAGACTGGTTTCCTTTTAAGATGATCACCAATTGTATAGAAATTAAAACTAAACATTAATTAAATGAAAATTAAACATTAGATTTAGTATTTTCTTTCTTTCACATTTAACATTCAATAGAATGTGTTGTGAAAAAAAATCTAAAAATAGATATCTTTAATTCTCTGGCCTGAGTTTTAAACTCAGTTGTGCCTATTTAATTGCAATGTGCCACAGTACACTGGTTGAGTTGGTGGCTTATATCCTCTTTTTAAATTCTGTGTCTACTTGGCTTTTTAATGTTTAACAAATTATAAAACTATATTTGTGCCAGGCATTCTTTTAGGTGCTGATGATATGGCAGCTAAGAAGACCAACAAAGTACTTGTTTTAAAGTAACAAATAAGATAATATAAATAGAAAATAAAAATATAATTTCAGAAAGCAATAAATGCTTTGAAGAAAATATAGCACGAAAAATGATAAGAATTGGACGATCAAGGAAGCTTTGTGAATGAGACCACAAATGAGTAGAAGTTTGAATGATAGGAGAACATCCATGAGAAATGTGAGCCAGAAGCATTCCAGGCAAAGGGAACAGTGAAAGCAAAACCCTCATGGAAAACAAGATTGACATGCTAACTAACCAAAGAGCTTCCCGTGACTGGACCTCCGAGGGCTGGGGTAAGCAGAGTCGTAATAGATGAGGAGGGAGAGGTTGGTAGAGGACAGATGATGTTGGATTTTACTGGCCAATGTTAAAAATATTGGGTTCAATATTGAATATTTTAAAGGTCTATTTAAAAAATATTACTATTAATGGCATGTGGAAAATTACTTGTTGAAAGTGGAGGACAAGAGCAAAATAGAGCAGCCCATCTGGGTGTGTCTTACCCAGAGAAGACACACTGGAGGCATCTACAAGAAAGGGGGATGGTGACTCAGAGATGAATTCAGGATTCATTCTGCGGGCAGAGATAACGATTTTTGTTAATAGAATATTGAAAACAAGAACAGGATGAGGATAGCTTTTGGCTTTGGACCAGGGTGTCTGGATGATTGGGAGGACAGAGGAAGAAGCATGATTAGCAGGATTAACTCATACATTCAAGCCTGAGACAGAAAGTCTAGAGCAAGGGCAAAACTCCTTGCTAGTGCTTATGAACCCTCTCTAATCTGTTTCATAGAGCATGTAATGATTGACAACATACCCGTGTAGGTACAATAGCATATGTATTACCAGGGAGGAAATGTTTTAGAAATATTAACTTCAATTTATATGCCAATATTTAAAATTTCTCAAAGCCAGAAGCCAGTTTCATCATTCACCTGTAGTGCAAGAGCCTGTTATATCCTTTATAACCAATGACAAGTAGATACAAATTACTAAATTTTAGTTCAAGGCCCTGACTCCTTTCTTTGTATATTTATATCATACTGATTGAATTATCATTATTTTCTCAAATAATCATGTACTGTTTCTTTAATCCTCGCTCAATCTGTCTAAATTCTGAATTGGCTTTGAAACCAAAAACTAGTTAAAATATTTTTTATATTAAAAATGTTCCCGGCATGTGTTTGAGTAGCTAAAGCATAGTCATAAACACATGTTAAATGAAAGAGAATCATAACCTAGGGAAAGAAAGCAAATTTGAAAATAATTTTTTAAAATATGGTTATTGATTTTAAAGAGGGGGGAAGAAGAGAGAGAGCTAGAGAGAGAGAAACATTGATCGATTACCTCCCATAGGCACTCTGACTGGGGATTGAATGCATAACCCAGGTATGTGCCCTGACTGAGAATTGAACTTGCAACATTTTGGTATATGAACAACATGCTAACTGAGCCACACCAGCCAGTAGTAAAAATAATTTTAAAGCTACTTTTTTGTTTGTTTGATTTTTTGGATCACAAATATAATGGCTAAAGCCATAAAACCAAAGTCAGCTTTTGAGACTCTGTCTCATACTGATATCAGCGTACGAAACTCAGCAGGGATACTAAGTTTTCAGTACTACCGGCTTAACCTGCAGAGCAAACGACTTAGCTCTCACAGCCAAGGCAGCTTCTGAGCTCTCATGTCATCTCTCTTTATAAATCATATGCTTCACTTAAGGATTCTGTTTTTTTCTGATTAAGAGAAGAAGGAAATTCTGTCAGCTAAACCAATAGCTTACTAGTAGGAAAAAATAGAAAATTGTAAATAACAGCAGCAACTTATATGACTGGTAAAATGCCATGGGCAAAGGAAGTATGATTCTGTCCAAAGCTAGGAAATTCAAATTTCACTCTAGATATCTTATTTTGTTAATTTCAAGGTTTATGAGAAGGAAAAAAAACAAATACTTTTATATAGGATTTCCTGTTCTGTTCCTAAGTTTTATGAGTAAAACTAACTATTGTAATTAACTAACATTATAACCTTCTACCAGGTAAAATCTACCTATATTAACTATTTCATAGGATCTCATGAACTCATATTTGTAGCATACTTAGAACATTGCATGACATATAATATTAAATATCATATTCAAGTTAAATAAATAAATAAAATGACATTGTAGCAATGATTTTCAATCTTTTTCATCTAATGGTACTCATAAACTAATTACTAAAATAATGCAGCACACCAAGAAATGTATTATATTTTTGACAATCTGACAAAGAGAATAGTTTAAATTTGATTCAGTCACACAGGACAACTATTGTGCTGGCTGCTGTTTTTTAATTAGACAGTCTTGCGGAAAAAAGGTCAGTGCTCCTGACTAAATAGTCAGGTGTTGCATGTTTTGAAATTCTCGCAGCACACCAGAGCGCCGTTTGTGGTGTATCGATGTGCCGCGGCACGCAGCTGAAGTCACCGCCTGACATAAGTGCAGGAACATAATTTCGGGGACGTTTCTTTGTGTTGCAGAACATGCCATTGTATCCATTCACATCGATGAGCTTCGTAACCAGTGGTGTGCTGGCAAATGTTTCACAACCCACTCTCCAAAAGGGGGAAAAAATGCTTAAATTGTTGTACCATCTGATACTTTTTGTTTTATAAATACTCTAACTATGGATGATTGCAAGCTATTGATATGATGTCATTGAATGGTATAGTTTGGAGCAAACGGGAATAATCAGTTTTCATAAAGTAGTATGCATTATATACTATGTTTAGACGCTGATGATGTGATAGTCACCATTGTTTTTATCACAAGTCAGAAGTCCTAAAAAGTAACAACCTAAAATGCCTTTAACATTATGTATTTTCCAAGCGTTTTATCTCCATCTGGATCTTCTTTATTATGTATTCTACACTTGCTCAATTCTACTCATTGGTCTTTACTGCAGGCGTTTGCCAGGCTTGAACTAGAGTAACGATGCACAACACACCCCCACCACTGCTGCCCCGATGCGCTTGTTTGCCTCACACCCATAGTTACGATCTTTCCGATCAGGCATTAGGAAAATCATTCATCCGCCTCAACACAGCACTTCAGGAAGCCACTTCTAAGTTAACTGCAGTTTGACAAATGTTACAACTTCTTTACTAATCTCTTTACTTCCAGGCCTGATCACCTACTCTTCCTCAATATCATGAATGATTAACATTTATGGAAGCCCATCCACATGCAGAGCAGTACTCTACATGTTTGGCATGTAATAACTTCTCTAATCCTTCTACCACTCTTAAATAAATTCTATTTTTAAGTATAGATTGATACAGGTGAAGTCAAGAGACAAAGATTAAATACGTTTCTCCAGGTGTATGACTTATAAATGTAGAACCCGGAATCAAAGCCAGAGGTTTTGATTTTCTTATTTCACTTTCCAGTCAAGATTCCCATCTTCTTTAATATGTTTTTTTTTTTTTTTTTTTTTTCCCCAGGAAGGCTTTAACAGTCCCATTTCCCTGCTTCTCTTCTTGGTTTGTGTGTGTGTGTGTGGTTTTTTTTTTAAAGATTTTATTTTAATTTATTTTTTTAGAGAGAGGGGAAGGGAGGGAGAAAGAGAGGCAGAGAAACAGCAATGTATGGTTGCCTCTCACATGGCCCTCACTGGGGACCTGGCCCGCAACCCAGGCATGTGCCCTGACTGGGAATCGAACCAGGACCCTCTGGTTCCCAGCCCGCGCTCAATCCAGTGAACTATACCAGCCAGGACTCAAGTTCTTGTTTTTAATTGGTATTTTTAGTCACATCTATTCAAATGATGATCACAGTTTTTTTTTTTTTCTCACAACTGTGAGCACAATTCATAACTATATCACAGTTTTATATTGTCCAACTCAAAACTGTAATAATTTGTCCTCAACTTTTACTTAGATTTTGAATTCTGAGCACCAAATTGAATTTTTCCTAAAATAATAACTGTAAAGCTGGACTGTCTGCTCCTTTTTTTCATGCCCCTTATGATTATTATTCTTATATACTTTAGGAATGATATAAATTAAGTACTACTTTTCTAGCCCTTAATAGGTATTATTTTGTATTTCAGAGTGTTATACATGTTTTTATTCCTATGCTGGCTTACTTTCATTAGTTGTGTTTCCTTTAATTTAATTTAAATGAACATAATTATATACCTAGCAAAGTGTTAAGGTACAAATATTTAACACATGAACATTTTCATTTGCAATACATATGATATTAACAGGGAAGAAAATAGAAATATATTCACACAAATTAGAGAACAATAATGAATTCAAAGTGTGTTGTATTGTTGGCACAATAGTTTTAGAGAGTCTTGAGTAATTTATAGATTACCTATTTCAATTTTTCCTTTCTATTCATGATTCTAAAATTTAAGAATGCCTTAAGCACACAAGGCACCTAAAATAAAATTAAGCTTTTTATTTGAGTATAATATACATAAAAAATAGAAATTACATCCTTGAATTCTTTCTGATTTGTGATCTAAAGCTTATTTACCATCTCTGGGATTTTTTTTTTTTTTTTTCCTGTACAAGTACTTCTTGCATTAGGTGTGGTATTAATGATCTATTTTAGAAAATTATATTTTTTTGTAGTGGGCTTCAGCTCTTGGTTTTCTGGCTTGTTCCTTTTGAGGAAATCATCACAGTTCCAATGAGTACTGAAACATCGTCTTAAAGAAAAACAAGATGCGTGCTGCACACGAGCCCATTCCAGGGCTTGCATTCCATCACTTTTCCCGGCCATCGGAAAGACTAGCTCTAGAATGGTGTTTACTCCCAGATGGTTAAAACCTAAGTGGAGTCTTTCCACTGACTGACTTAAATTCTCCAAAGTGCATAGAAAATTATTATTCTAAACATTAATACCTTAAACATATTTTATTAAAAGGAATATGTAATTAACTACAAGCAAAAACAGTTGGTTTTTTTCTCTGGCTAGGTTATGTTAAAAGTACAAATCCTTTCAAGTAACGATAAGTTTTAAAATAATTATATACTTTATTTTAGCTAAATATAGTTAGAATATCATTTATGTCTCTTTTATGAAGTTTATGAAGAAAAATTTAATATTGTGTAGGAAATTTTAAAGAAATACAATATCTACTTTTTCTTGCTTCAATCTGCACATATGCAGTATGAAATTTGAGTTCAAATGTGCTAATAGTTGATTATTTCTGCTTCTGTATTTCTGAACAACTATTTATTTTGCCTTTACTGCTGGGAAGACGATTCTATGTTCCTAGATTTTTTTGCTTCCTCAGTACTTTAAACATGTTGTTACACTGTCTTTGTCTTGCATGACAAGATACCTAGTGCTGTTCTTCTTTTTATTCATTCATATGTAACATGGCTTTTTCCTTTAGCTGCTTTAAATTTTCTCTTTATTATTGATTTTAAGCAATTTGATTATGATATACCTCAGTGTAATATTCTTAATGTCTTCTTTTAGATGGTTGTTTATCCAGCCCTGGCTACTTTCTTTACTTACATGTACTTCTCACCACTTAGCTGAGGAGTTGAAGGGGTCTGTGCAGATTCCCATCCTTGTTTCTCCCTCTTCTCCCCTCCCCCATCCCCAGATCTCTCCTCTCCAGTGCTCTGCCACACATGCACACTCCAGATGCTGCGTCTTCTCTAAATCCCAGTTCTGATTCCTCAAATCAGAAAGATGATCAGGCTCTACCTGATCACTTTCTCTTTGCACTGCCACTTGGAAATGTTCTTCAAGTACTAAACTCAGCAATGATAGGGCATACCTACCTCATTTGTTTCCCTCTTTCAGAGATCACTGCCGTGTGCTGCTTGTTGTTCAAACTCTGAAAGCAATTATTCTTGTATTTGTTTGTTTCTTTTAATTTGTTACATTAAGACTGGCCTGAATCGGAAGTAGAATAATTTCTATATAAGAGCTGGAAAATTATTTAGTCCTGTGTAATTTAAGGTTAATTAATCAGCATATGTATATCATATATAATTAACCAGCATATGTACATATATACACATTACACATATTTTCTATATATGCGTATATATATTTAGAGAGAGGGAGAGAGAGAGAGAAAAGGAGAGAGAGAAGTTAGAGAGTCAGAGGCAGAGAAAGACAGAGGCAAACACAGACATTACTCTCAGATTCTTTCCAGTCTAAAAGCAAAGACAAACAAGTAAAATATCCATCAACTGATCCATCAAAGAGTATAACTACAGCAAGGGATGAATAGGAGCCAAGAAATTGATTTGGCATGTCTTTGACAAGGATAACACTTCTAGCAATTTTAACAACAACAACAAAGGTCAGTTGTTTTTCCCAATAAAAGTTTATTTCTCATTCTAGTCACAATTCTTTACATGTCAGATAAATATTCTGGATGTCTCTCTTCTGACCAGTGAATTAAAGGTGTCAAATTCTTCTATTATGGTACCACAATCTCAAATTCTTCATTTCTAGCAGATTAAGAAACAGAGAGAATTAGTCAAAGATCTCTCAGAAATAAAGAATCAAAAATAAAATTAGTAAACAATATATTTACTTGCATGAATTAGTCCAATCCTTTCACATGATGTGAGACCCTGGGAAATAACTTCATGTGTACCAAGGAAAGTAAACAGGATTGGGAGTATTTACCAATGTCTGCTATCGTCCTGTGTGAATGACTAAAATTTTTTTCCTTATTGGAATGGATAAATGAGTAAATACTATAAAGTAGGAGGGGAAAAAAGGGGAAAATTCTAAAAAAAATGTTTCAAGGTTTTGCAATCACACAGAAGCCTATGGGATATAAAGAGTAAGCAGTACATAATTGTTTGAGTTCTTAAAAAAATAATGGTAATTATGAAAGATTTGGTAAAGTTCATGTTATAGAAATATGCCAGGTAATTAAAGAGGATAAACAATTCAAGTAAGAATTTTGGATGTTTTGTTTTATATGGTGGTGCAAATTGAGTAGGTTATTAACCCAAACATTTGACAATTGAAAAGTAAAAAAAGGGGAGAATCAAACAAAATTTCAAAGGAAAGATGTTGGTGATTAATAAGAGACATGGAATAAATGGAAAAGAGAATTTTAAAACTACCCCAAAGTAAACTTAATCAAAATCCTCATAGAAAATAGGAACCATGTATACATAGAACTCCCTGGATTAAGTTTAAAAATTAGAGGAATAAACCAGGTTTCCTTTGTGATGAAAGTAATGATATTATACATTTTTCTTCAAACATCTATAAATAGAAGAGCAAGGGAACAAAAGAAGAAAAGTGTTTCATGAATAAAATGAGTTTGCTCTTCTATTGTAGAAAATAACTCCTAGAACATTTAAGAATTCTATGTTAGTAGTTTATAACATCTTTCTGGTGTACTGTTGCCATGTATTTAAAGTGTCAAACTATAAAATCATTTAAATTGCACAAAATTAGGAGTTAAATTCCTGTATGTGACTAACTAGTCACAGGAGTATTTAAAGGAAAGTGGAAATGTCAAGACCGTAAATTAGCTTTTACTTCAGTGGAAGTCTTGACAAATGCAAGAACATAACTTTTGAACATGGTAGCAAAATATCTGTTAGCTAAGATTAACAGCTTGTTAATGTTCTATCCTTAAACCTGAGAGTGGTTTATCTGAATACAAAGTATATTAGTATTAACTGAATATCTTCCTGTTATTCACAACTATCACACACATACAGACATACTCACAACTGTTCAAAAATGCTTTTATAGATAAGCATGTGAACCTATGCTTAAAAATATTTGGTTTTGAATAACAGTTCCTGTAATCTACTTGTAAGAAATAACTGGCATTTTACTGAATTCCATGCTCACCTCTATAAATGTGTTTACTACAGTATTTCTTTTCATTTAATTGGCACAATTACACTTTCTTTACCACTGAGTTAACTGATGTTTTGATGAAGATTAGAGAAAGTGTTTTGCTACTAGAACATTAAGCATTAATTTTTCACTATTAATTGAACAACTTTTGAGGGTAGATGAGGAAGTCTCAGAGGATACAGAAGATCGAAATGTCTACTCTTTCCAGAGTAGTTTTTCTAAAAGAAAGAACTTAACTGAGAGTACATTCTTACTCCTAAAGACAAGTTAAGTAAATCATTCCTGTAGTCAGATAAACAAATGCAATAGTAACATAGACCCAAGGTTTTTAGGTGAAAAAAGTATATATTAGGAGAGTGAGGTTAGCATAGTACTTGAAGGCTTATTCACTCATCTATAGCACCATTGCTCAGGATGGCCAATGTGGCAAGTAAAACCGTAAGAAGAGGTCACTAGTGAGGACTTGGGTCATATGGCCACTTGGCAAATTGTGAGACTTATCAATGAACCTGGTGGTTTTAGAGCCACCATTAAACACTCATGACCAAGGAGAAAAAATAGCTTTGAAAATGATTGCAAAAGGAAATATAAGAAAGTTCATGGTAGTAGATTTTATTGCTTATTATAAAATCAAGGAAACAAATCCCCATATATTCTAATAGAGTGTGCTAAGTACAACAAGTAGAGTATGCTAATTTTGAAAAGTATACACATTTTCTAAATTAACAGAGATAAATGTGCAGATTATAAAGAGATAAGAAAATTGTAACAGCAAACATATGACAGTAGCAACAAGAACAGTAGCTTTGAATAATGGCAGTTAGATTTTCTAAAGACCTTTTTAATGTCATTGTCCTGAAGAAATCTTGAAGAGACAGAAAAAGGAAAGATAGCTATTCAGGTGAGAATAAATGCGGAGCTAACAATAAACAATTTCTGCCCTAATTTTTAAAGTGTGACTGAGAATAGTGCTGAAGTTTATCTTCCGTGAAGATGAGAAAATTTTACTCATTCCTATAATGGAAAAATTAGTATTTGAATAAAAATCACATGTGGGTAATGTGTCTTATAATGAGGTAGATAGGTACCTTTGCTGAAATGCTCAAGCACCACATACAAACACACACTCATTCACTTGTATTGTCCTCCAAGAGTTACCGAGTCACCATTCAGTGCTGGGCACTGAGCTAAAATTTAAAGTGGAGATAGAATGATAAATAGCATGTGCAGCTCACCCCTGAGACACGACTACCTGTAGTCTTATCTTTTCTGTCCCTCAGTGCTTACGCAGGCATGCTCTTGGTCGCATCTTTAAAACAACCAATGTCAAACCCTTACTTTAGAGACTTTCTGTCAGAACCAGCGTACTGTATCTGTGGGTCAGCCAGTCTCATGAATCTGAGTGTGACCTGTGAGGAAATTGCTGTGTAACCTGGTTTATTAAAGCATGCAATTGATCTGAAGCGTTAAGAAAATATCTTTTTGTCTGAATGTGATTTTATACAAAATCTATTATTCTATGATTAGAAATATATAAAGATTTATAAAAAGCTATATTTAGACAATACAGTGAGATTGCCTACTTACATTTTATGTGTATTTTGAAAATGTATAAATAAGTTGATAATTAATTATCATAAGGTTTTCAAACATCAAGCCTGACTGTTACAATAATATTATAGGGTGTATCAGAGACAATACAAAAATAAAGTTATTTAAATTATGTTGTAGATAATTTGTGTTAATGTTGTAGATAATTTATTACAAAGGATAACAGATAAAAGTATTAAATATTTCTGATAATATTAGCATCCTTAACATGTTGACAAAGTAAATACTTTGATACCTACAGAAAACAATGCTCAATGGAAACGTAACATATGATAATATAAAGATCTAAATTTCAAAGAAAAGAATGATATTGGAAAAACATTGCAAGCTTCACTTCAAGAAAGAAATGCCTCCCTTTATTTCTGGTTCTCTGTTCCGTCCCGCTGATTTATGTCTGCTTTTGTCCCAGTACCGTCCTCTTTTGATTACTACAGCCTTGTAAGGTAGTTTGTTATCAAGTAGCCTGATACCTCCAAATGTGTTCTTCTTTCTCAAGATTGCTTTGGCCATTCAGGGTCTTTGTGGTTATAAGATCAATTAATCCATGACAAAGATGGCAAAAATATATATCAGACTATGACACCTGAGACAAGGAAACAAAAGAAAAAGTAAACAAATGGGGCTGTATCAAACTAAAAAGTTTTTGCACAGCAAAGGAAAACATCAACAACAACAAAAAACAAACTACTAAATTGAAGAAGATGTTGGCCTGCAGTACATCCCATAAGGCATTAATATCAAAATGTATAAGAAACTCATGCAAATTAACACACAGAAACACTCTAATTTAAAAAATGGGCAAAGGATATGAATAGACATTTTGCCAAAGAGAACAAACACCTGTAAGTTCTAACAGACACATGGAAAGATGCTTGATGTCACTAATTATAAAAAATTGTAAATTAGAACTATGAGATATCACTTCATACTTGTCAGACTGGCTATCCTTAATAAATCAACAAATGACAATTGTTGGCAAGGATGTGGAGGAAAGGAATCCTAGTGCACTGTTGGTAGGTTTTCAAATTGGTTCAGCCACTAAGGAAAATAGTATGGAAGTTTCTCAAACAAATAAAAAATCTAACTCCCATGCAATCCATGATCTCCATTCTGAGTATTTATTTAAAGAAATCCAGCCCTGGCTGGTGTAGCTCAGTGGATTGAGCACAGGCTGTGAACCAAAGGGTCGCCGGTCCAATTCCCAGTCAGGGCACATGCCTGGGTTGCAGGCCAGGTCCCCAGTGGGGGCCACGTGAGAGGCAACCACACATTGATGTTTCTCTCCCTCTCTTTCTCCCTCCCTTCCCTTCTGTCTAAAAATAAATAAATAAAATCCTTAGAAAAAAATAAAGAAATCCAAAACACTAATTTGAAAAAAAATATCGTCGTATACATCCTTATGTTCATCATGGTATTATTTATAATAGCCAAGCTATGGAAGCAACCTAAGTGTCCATTAATAGATGAATGGATAAGAAATGGTACATATATACAATGGACTATTACTCAGACATAAAAAAATAAAATAAAATCTTGCCATCTCAGTAACATGGATAGACCTAGTGGGTATTATGCTAAGTGAAATAAGTCAGATAAAGACAAATACCATGTTTTACTTATATGTGGAATCTAAACAACAAATGAACAGACAAAACAGAAACAGACTCATAAATTCAGAAAGCTAACTGGTGTTTGCCAGATGGAAGGGTGCTGGAAGTTGGGTAAAAAGGTGAAGGGATTAATAAGTACAAATCATTAGTCAAAATAGTCATGTAGATGTTACATATAACATAGGGAATATAGTCAATAGCATTGTAATTCTTGTGTATGGTGTCAGATGGAGACTAGAGTTATTAGGGGGGATCAAAAACAAAAGGATAATTTTAATACAGAAAAAAATAAATTCTTCTAATAATTACTAGTCTACTAGTGTTTTCTGTTTTACTCTCTATGAAACCGTAAAATAGGTAGGACTTGTCAAGGTGGAAAGAGACAAAAATGCAAGTAAAACTAAAAATTTCACTTTAGTACTTTTCCTGACACCTAAGAGGTTTAGAAACAGTTTAGCAAACAATGAATTTCAGCCATTCAAGTTAGCATTTGATTAACTATATTCCAAACACTGATCTGAACATGCAGACAGCTTTCCAAGTTCCAGACAGGACTGCTTCTCAGATGAAATGACTTGCAATACAGTTTCCTCAGTGTTGTTCCAGCTTATGCTGGGGTGGCTTCCCCTTGAGACTTATAGTGAAACACCGCTTAGCTCAATTTTATCCTGTTATACTACACTACCTTTTGGAGACCCTAATAACAGTGCTCTACCTTACTTTTATACTTTTCTAATAAATTTCTTTGTGAAAGTTTTTTTTTTTTTGGTACTCTGTCTCTCAATTTCTTTCCTTTTATTTTATTTTATTTTTTATTATTGCTGTTCAGTTAGAGTTGTGTGGAAGTTTTTGACAAATCAAAACTCATGATATAAATATCACAAATGATAACCAGTTTAAAATTGAGGGAAATGTCAAGTGTTCTCCATATTAGAAATATTTCAATGAGATTTTCGAACATGTTCAGAAGTGAAAATAAAGAAAAGCTTCGTTTGTTTTGCCCTTTCTAGCACAATAATGGCATTCCTATAAGAGGATAACAGGGGCAATCTTTCCAGCTGAGCAGCACCTGTCAGTCAGTGAGATGAAGGCGGTGCTACGTGGTGTACAGGATGATCAAAGGCACCCAGGTCTCCGGGCAGAGTTAGGGAAAAATACAAAATAGGAGTTGATCAATCACATGAAAGATGAAATGCCCCAGGCTGATTTCTCATAGTCTTCTTATCCAAATACAGACCAAACAAAGAGATCGTGTTATTTCACTGAAGAAAAAAAAGTCCTTTTGTCGTTGCTGTTTTGTTTTTGTCTTTCAGAAGATTATGTGATGCTTATAAGAGTAGATGATTGGCTTAAACATTAAATTATTGCTTTTACTTATTTATATATGCTTAATGGTGTACAATTTTGTTTGCAATTAAAAAATTAAACCTCACAATTCAGAGTATACTGGATAAATCAAAGAATGATTGACAGAAGAAAACTGACTGGTAGCATTGATGGAAAATATATTACATCAGGGAAAGTTTTCTTCCAAAGTATTAACAGTCTCTTTTTTATTCTTAATAAGAAGGTTTAACCTGGATGTAGTCAGTAAGAGCAAAGAATACACTTACCAACTTCTGCTATATGTATGTGAGGCCACCTGACTATGTTCGGGCCAATGGAATATTCTCAGAAACATGATATTTCGCAGAAACATGATATTTCATGTTTCTGAGAAACTTAAGATACATACTATAGGCTCTTTGCTCACTGTCAAACCCCGTTTCTTCATAATTTCCTGCTTTGTTCACGGATGTGTGAGAAGGTATCTTAATGGGTGGCATGGGCCAGGATTATTTATTCTCAAAAAGTAGCATAAAACCTGGATTCTTGAGGAACCCATGGGTTCTAGTCTTCATCCTTGCCCTGATCAGTTACCTCTAGAATCTGTCTATGAAAGACAGAAATATATATATTGTAACTTGTATCAAGCACTTTTTTTCATTACTGGAAGAGATTTTTTTTGACTTTTAACAATGTCCTACAAATAGAGACAAACTCAGGCTTGAACCAATTCATCTGAAAATGGGAGAGAGAGAGTATAATTTTGCAAAGGAAGAATCTGTCTGCTTTCTAAAAATCTAAATTAATAGAGAGTATAACTAATTAGGAATCCTGAAAGATTTAAAAGGTTCATTGCATCTGGATTTTAAAGTGAAGCAAACATAAAAGCAATGATGATGGAAAAGAAATTTTTAGCAGGAGATGACTATTGGCCCAAACTTTTTTCAAGAAGTTTTCACTGATACCTCTCTTCAAACAGAAAGAGATGAGTATAATTCACAAGGGCTCTAAGTATTTATTTACTTTGTAAATTATGGATGATAATATAATCAGAAATATTTAATATTTGATTTGTCATTCTCAGTAAAAATCATCTACAGCATTGACATAACATGAAGTTAAAGTGACTGTTTCACCATAGGCAATATCTTAGAAGTTACTTGCAAACATACCTTTTAATATTTAGGGTGAATTATATAGCCAAAGATACCATTGGCCTGATTGTTAAAAGCACACATTTAAATCTCAAAATGCAATTCTTGGAGCCTCAATTTCGCATCAGCAGAAGGGAGACGGTCAAAGCTGTTGAGAGTGCAGAAGTGGCATCTCTTCAGTGACAACGTTCATTGCCCTATGGAGGTAGAGGACATAGAGGAGCTACCCAGTAAAGAGAGCCGGGAATTATGGTAGACAATGAGGAAGGCTATTTGTCCCTCAGAATAGGACCAGAAGTTTCTGGATAAACTCACAAAATAAATTGTAGGACTGTGAAAACAGGCATTTATTTCTATTTCTGCCCAACAAGATGTGAAATTTTTTGCGGACAATGAATGCCAGGTGCTTATCCTTTCTTCCAGGTGGAGTTTTCACTGCAGTTATCATCTTCTTATCCCACCATCATCCCCGCACATCCCGGGTAAAGAAGGCTGTGGTGGAAAGCAGGTTTGTTGTCCTTCAGTTTAGAGGTCTCTGGACCGTGAGAAACCACATTCACATCGATTAGAAAGAAATGTGTGGTATCCAGAAACTCTGAGCTTTGAGTTGCAGGCAGAAACTGGATGAGACTATGTTATGCTATACACTCAATAGTCGCATCATACAAAAAGATCCACAATCTATTGTTAAATAAAAACAGTAGGTCATAAAACAGCATATATAGCCTGACTCCATTTTTATGAAAAACATAGAATATGTATGTAAACATTAAAATGAATAATATATACTTAGGACTGACTCTGCAACAGATATTGAATTAAGGGCTTTCTTAGTCTTGCCTCACTTATTTATGATATTAATGTTATCGCAAATTTGAAGATAGGCACAGTGACTCTTAAAAACTAAGTTTTGTGCACAAAATCACAAAATCGACCACTTAGTGGCAGACTTGATATTGAAACTAAAATCAATTTAATGAGAAAGCACATTCTTTTAACCACATGACCATATGCACATGTGCATTATGAGTATCGAAATATAAGAAGTGACCTCAGAGAATGCACAGCATCATGTTTATTTGTGGAATAATATACTCTCCAAAAGAATCAGTATAATTTAGCACAAGATCCAGAATCATAAACTTAAGTACAATTTATTATGTCTTACATTCACATCAACCTTATTTCCCCAGAAGGTTATTAGTGGCAAGAAGTATTGGACACAAGCATAGAAAAATGAAGGTTGAGTGAGAGGAGGGTGGAGGGTTGCAGGGGTGAACTTAGATTATGTCTCATAAAACAGTTTATTTACTCATTTTGCTACATATTAATACATCAATAATGTTGCTTTGGAGTCAGTAAGAAGAAAAAATTGTGCAAAAGAAATTGACCATACCCCTGGCCTGGTAGATCATTTGGTTAGAGCATCATTCTGATACACCAAGGTGGTGGGTTCAATCCTCGGTCAGGGCACATAAAAGAAGCAACCAATGAATGCACGAATAAGAGGAACAACAAATCTCTCTCTCCCTCTTTCTCTCTCTCTCTCTCTCTCTCTCTCTCTCTCTCTCTCTCTTTCCTCTCTCTCTCTAAAAATCAATTAATAAAAATGTTAAAAATATTTTTAAAAAGTGGCTATGTGATGACACAAAGATCTGATTTTGTTTAAAATAGTGACTCCGATCATCAGATTCTCCTATTTTAATTTTTCTGCTGCTGTTTTTTTCCATTCCTACCTTTAGTGTAAAAAAATAAAATGTGAAAGGCACCAGGTGTTTACCAGGACCTCAGTATGTTCCTGGCTCATTTCATTTATAGCAAATGAAAACTCAGGCAGTCCGGCCCCATTCTGCAGAAATTAAACAGGAAGGGCTGACTTTAATTGCTTTGCAAGTCTGCTGTTATTGAATGACTTGCATAGATGGGTTTGAAATTTATTGGCAAGAGGCTTGATTGTCGGAGTTTAATCTCCAGTTCACAGTTCCCTCTGACTCTGCTCTGCATTCAGTGGGGCTCCCTCGAGTCCAATGAAAACACACAGAAACCCCTGTTCTCTCAGCCTTTTCTAAGCAAAGAATGTCCCCAGAGCCAAGCTTATTTCTATATAATAGAAATGGCATTAAAAACCACTACACTCATTTAATCCAGGACATTATGTACTTGTCTGTTCAGAATAAATTTTCAGTCATTTTTTACTCTATTTGGGATAAGAAAAGAGCACTGAAGTCAATACAGGTTCCCACAGACCCATAGCAGAAATGAGGCTGCTGAGAAAAGGTAACAGGAAAATATTTGAGAGAAACTATGATGCACCCCTGGGAATATTCCATAGAAATGACACAAGAATGGACATTAGTATCCAGAGCACACACTCTAGCTAAATTATCTACCTATGCATTCTTAAATTGTTATTAATTTTTTAAAAGGGGGATTTGGTAAAAAAAATAGTGAATACAAACTATAATTAGAAAATTATAAGGACACAGAAAGGTGTTATTAATGCGATTAGAAAAAAAAAAACAACATGAGGACACCCCTCCATACAGTAAGAGCCATTAAATTGTGAATAAAATGAATGGATTGTGAAAGAAAAGACCAAGAGTCTTTGACAGTCTCTTGGCTAGACCCTCTGCTTCATATTGATGTTGGTGATCGGTAATCTCACCTCAAATATCTCTCTCAAGATTTTATAGTAAGAACAGAAGATTATATATTTTTATACCCTAGTTTCCTCATATCATGAACATTGCAAAAAATCCCTGAAATCTGCCATGGAAAGTATGGCTGGCTCTGGAGTGTCTGGATGTATCTGCTCTAGTGCAAAGTAAACCAAGAAAGTTGAAACACAAAGTATTATTTAAAAATCACAGTATGAATAAGATTGAAAAAGAACTTTTATTTTCCTGGTCCTTTTCTTTCTTTCCAAATATATTTTCTTCATATGACTCCCTCTTGCTCTCTTACAATTCTCTCATTGATAGGGCATATTTCATTTTGTATTTCAGTAATTCCTTTTGTCTCCTGCCCCCTGGTCATTGCCATTTATACAGGCTGCCTGTTGCTGGCAATATGACTTTCAAGTTAAAATATTTAATTGTATATTTTTAACAGTCTGTTAAAACTTAAGACCAAAAATGGGTATCTCAAAGTCAGCACTTCTAGAGAGCTAACATTGCTTTAGATTCTATTTTAATAAATTAGTTATGACTTCTGACTTTTGATATTACTGAAACTAGAGAGAGAGAGAAACAGAGAGAGAGGAAGAAGAAACGAAAGGAAAGAAGGAAGGAATGATGGCATATGGCTGTTCACTGCAGTCTTGTTTGCCATATTAAAGACTGTTACAACCTGAATACATGGAATATTGATCAAAGATGTTATAGCTCATCTAATACAATGATAGAGAGTTATAACAGGAAAGAAAAATAATCTTTAATTAAAAAATATATATAATTAGTAACTTTCATATACAGTTAAGTAAAAAAACTATGTTCAAAAGAGTATGATGTATTTTCTTATGTGATATAAAGGAGGAAATAATATGAACATGTATCCTTATATTTAAATCCAAACTAAAATGTACTCATATAATATGAATAGAGGGATTAGGAGGAAAGAGGGAGCAGGAGTGAAAATGATGTGAATGTGCATTTTATATAATTTTAACTTTCTGATTTTTAAAAATATTTTATGGCATTAAAGAACAAAAATTAAATTATGAAGAATAGTAAAATAGCCATTTCTAAAAACTAAAAAATAAAACAATTATAAAATGGAACAACAGACTTAACTGCATATCAGGTTGAAGGCCTAACCTCACAAAAAAGAAATTATTTCAAAAATTTGAAGAAACATATTTTGACTTATATACCTATGTTGTGATAATTTCAGAAGTATGCAAATGTATCATAAGTATATCTAGTAATTTTGTTGGTTTAACAGTAGCATTCCTATTTGGTAACTAAAAGATGTATATTGAAGGACAATATAAATATTTAATTATGTTAAATACTAGTAGGAATGGATGACCATCAGAGTACTTCTGGCATGACAGTATGGGGAGTTCTGCCAACTGGCTCCCCAGTGAAATTGGTGAAAATAATGAAAAGAAATTTACAAAAAATTTCCAAGCCCCTGCAAATGGTCCTGAGGTTAAATGGCAAATGAAGAAATATCTATGTGAAAAAAATCTATAAAAATTCTGTAAGAAAGGCAAGAGTTTGTGGTATTAAACCAACACTGCTCCTTTCTATCCACTCAGCTCCTTCAAGTGAAGACTCCTTTCCAGACTCCTGCAGCAAAGAACAATCCAGCCGTCTCCCCTCTGTTCCCCATGGGAGGGCTCTTCGTTGCGGGAGCAGGGCTTCACATTTCTCATTAATTGCCTACTGGCCTGTTGCTGAGGCTATGTTCCTGTCCAGCACAATTGAGAGGTAAGGGCTTCATCCGATTTACCCCACTCTTGGAACATTGTTTCTACCCTGTGCATGACACCCTGTGAATGCTGGGGTACCAGTAGACCTTGCCTGACTCACGAGGAGGTGTTTCCATGCTGAGACAGGCACAGTGAAAGGACCTAAGGCTACTACACCCCATCTCCCAGTGTTCAGCTCCTAGAGTGGGGATGTCCCTCAGGAGAAATGTACCACTATCCCTACCCTCCACTCCTGAGTCCGGGCTCAGAAATTTTGCCAGGGTCCAGGTTGAAGTGTGAGGAAAATGGGCTATAAAACAGACAGCTCCTAATTTCTTCCCAAAGGAACCAATTTCATTTATAATAGACCTTGGATACGTCTAAGTCTAAGGGTACTCAAGAACATTGGAGATGGTGAGGAAAGGCAATTAGAAGATTTGTGGATCTACTAAGATATCATAGAGTACAGTCAGCAGGCAAGAACTAGGGAGTAAGACAGCTAGGAGTTAACCTCCTGGGGTCAGAACAAATATAAAATGTTCTCCTCAGAAACTGTCCCTTCACAAGAGCCACAGTTTAATTGGATTATTTGTAGAGAAGTTAACGACCTAGGACATTGTTGAAAACAACAGAACACTTTGGTAGCAGATTTTAACAGTGATATGTGATCAGAAAAACAGTGGAAGAGAACCTACTATTATTACAATCTTGCCAGGACACTAGGGCACACCTAAATCTGCTTCTTCCAAAAGAGCACCATCAGAGGTTTAACGCTATTGGGGGTAGAAAATAGACTTCTCTAACCTAATCCAGCCATGTGTGAAACAAACAAACAACAGAGAAAATCAATAACAAGGTCTAGGAATGGGGGATGAGACAAAGGATTAGCACAAAAGTATATCTAAAATATACACATTTCAATAACAAAATTATAGTACAGGTAAAAAAGCAGGAACGTATGACACAGAAAATAGAAAAAAAAAGAGACAGAAATGGCCTGTGAGAGAGGCATTAGATTTAACAAAAAAAGATTTCAAAGTAGTCATTTTTAATATGATCATAGAACAAAGGGTAAGAAGATGAATAGACTGTTCAAGAAATATTTGAGAACATAGGTGATTTTGCTAATAATAAATATGTATTTTAGTGTAAAGCATTGAAGCGTTTTAGGAGTTAGGAGGGGTAAAAGAAAAGACAGAGTGGAGGATAGGCCAATCTTTACAAATATTAGAATGTGGGATGTTGAGGAAGAGCTCCAACCTCATAAGGCAGCAATTTTCAACTTGTATACCGCAAAAATTTTTAAAACATGCAACACTTGACAATTTAGTCAGGGGCACTGACCTCTTTTCCCTTAGATTATCAAATAAAAATATGACAATAGCCAACACACACACACACACACAATAGTAAAGGAATGTATGATAGCAATGGGACATCAAATAGAGAATATCAGTTAATATAGAAGTTATTAAAATATTCAAATGGAAATTATGAAGTTGAAAAGTAAACTAAAATAATTCAGAAGAGAGTATCAACAGTGTGTTTGAACTGAAAGAAAAAACTAAGCAAGATTAAGAGCTGACTTCTCTGCAGGAAAAAAGCAACCCTAGTGCACTGTTGGGGGAAATGCAGATTGCTGCAGTCACTGTGGAAACAATATGTAGTTTCCTCAAAAAATTAAAAATGGAACTACTTTTTGACTGAGCAATCACACTTCTGGGAATATACCCTAAGCATCATGAAACACCAATTCAAAAGAATATATGCACCCCTATGTTCATATCAGTGTTATTTCTAATATCCAAGATTTGGAAAAAGCCCAAGTGCCCATCAGTAGATAAATGGATAAAAAAAAAAAGCTGTGGTACATTTACACCATGGAATACTATGCAGTCATAAAAAGGAACTCTTACCCTTTATGACAGCATGGATGGACCTGCTGAGTGAAATAAGTGAAATTATGCTAAGTGAAATAAGCCAGTGGCTGGAAGACAAATACCATATGATCTCACTTATAAGAGGAATCTAATGAACAAAGTAAACTGACAACATAAGACAGAAGCATGAATACATGGAGCAAACTTACAGCTGTTGGGATTGGGTACTAGATGGAAAAAAGATGGAGGGATTAGCCAAAGAACATATATGCACATACTACATACTACAGACACATACTACAGTGTTGCGATGGCCTTAGGAAAGGGTGGTTGAGAGTTGGGAGGAGGTGGACAATGGGAGGGTTGGGGACATCTGTAATAGTATAAACAATTCAAGTACAGTAAAAAATTAAAAAATAAAAATAAGCACTAAAAGGCAGTAGGGTAACATATTAAAGTGCTCAGAAGAAAAAAAAAACTTTTTAAAATAACAGATTTAAACCTGATACTATTAATTATTCCTTTAAATGTATATTGTTTGAACAATGCAATTTTAAGACAGATTTTTGTCTGGACAAAAGAACAGAGCCCACCTCCACACTGCCATGAGTAACACATTTTAAATAGGAAGATATGATGCTTAAAAATGAAAGAATTTGCCCTGGCTGGTGTAGCTCAGTGGATTGAGCGCGGACTGGAAACCAGAGGGTCCCGGTTCGATTCCCAGTCAGGGCACATGCCTGGGTTGCGGGCCAGGTCCCCAGTGAGGGCCATGTGAGAGGCAACCATACATTGCTGTTTCTCTCCTTCTCTGTCTCCCTCCCTTCCCCTCTCTCTAATAATAAATAAATAAAATCTTTAAAAAAAAAATGAAAGAATTAGCCTGGCTGGTGTAGCTCAGTGGATTGAGCGTGGGCTGTGAACCAAAGGGTCGCTGGTTCGATTCACAGTCAGGGCACATGCCTGGGTTGCGGGCCAGGTCCCCAGTGGTGGCCATGAGAGAGGCAGCCATACATTGATGTTTCTCTCCCTCTCTTTATCTCCCTTCCCCTCTCTCTAAATAAATAAATAAAATCTTTAAAAAAATGAAAGGATTAGAAATTATATACCATGTTAACACTAGTAAAAAGAAATTTAAATACTCTATTAATATTAACATATTAATATGAATGCACCTACAAATAGAGCTATAAATACATGAAACAAAACTTGATAGGACTACAAGGAGAAATGCACATTTATTCAATTACACTTGGAGATTTTAATTTTTCTATCAATATATTTGTTTCATAACAGGTAGACAAAATTAACTAGGTATAGATATCTTGAGCAATGCATCAGTCAATGAACTTGACCTAACATTTATAGGCCACTGTACATAATTCTAGCAAAACATTCTTCTCAGGTGCATACAAAATATTTACAGACCATGTTCTGGGTCATAAAATATGACTCAATAAATTTAATGTTTCAAGTAATATCACATATATTATCAGAACATAATGGAATTAAATAAAAGTCAGTAACAGAAAGCTGTCTAGAATATCTCCAAATATTTGGAAACTAAAGGAAATGTTTCATCTCCATGGTTCAAAAAAGAAATAAAAAGGAAAATACAAAGTATTTTTTAACTGAATGAAAATAAAACCACAAAACCAAGAATCTCACAATGTATTGAATGAGATATGGAATTAACTCAACGACAGAGCAGGAAAAGTAGGATGCACAACAATTGTGTAAAGTAAGCTCCTACACGAGAACATACATTTCTATACATACGAGATGTTGCTGGAAGGATATCTAGGAAACAGCTATTTTCATTTGGAGAGTGCAAATACGGTCCTTAGAAACAAAGCTAACTTTTCCTTGATTACATTTCATATTGCGAGGAAGTCCATGTGTTATTTCAATGTTTCATAGTGTGTAGAAGTTTATTAATTCAACATTCAACAGTTTACATGTAATTTGATTTCTTGGGTTTATATTTTGATGTACTTATCTTTGCATGTGTTTGTGTTTCAGAAAGAAATATGAAATATAAGTGATCTATCTTAAATGGTAAGAATTAAAAGTGATGCATTTGGTATTATAATTTAATATAATATTTCCTTTTTAAAAGAAAGGTATGGCCAAATGATTTTCAGTATAAGCTCTGTCCATTTTTTTGTGTGTTTTTAAATCTTTCTTGGTAAATGTGCACTTCAAAATTATTAGCTATAAACAAAAATTCTGTTGTGACCTTGTAGAATAGGTGTTTTTTCTAGCAAATAACTGACAGTGCATATGCACCGCACTATTTTTTAAAGTATTTGCAAATATATGGTAAAACAGCAATTTCTCCATTGAAATGTGTGAGCATAGGCAGAGATGGTGTTGTAACATTTGAGATGCACCTCCTCTAACTATATTATAAATTTTAACTTCATCGTATATGTTTAGTAAAGAGAAAAATGAAGCTAAAGATAACGGATACAGTTAAAACATTTTTCCCCTACCAAGAGTTAATCAACCCCTTTCATTTTATGAGCTTTTCATGTTCTTTCAAAATTTATTGCTTCCCTGAACTAATTAATGACCCTCTTAACAATATTCCAAAATAGAATGTTCTCTCCCAAACTACTTGAATTCTCTTTCCACTTAGCTGAAAATGCTATTGCAATTGCCTTTGGGTGAACAGCTGGGACCTGAGACTGAGCTCAGAGTGTGTTATACAGTAGTACCGTATTTTTTTCCTGTAAGCAGTACTAATATGCCCACCATATTACTTTAATTTATAAAAATGTATTTAAATTTAAAGCAAAATATGTTATAAATTTTATAGAATGATCACATCCATTTAAGCAATATTGTTATTTTTTATTTTGTTTTTTTAAAGATTTTATTTATCTATTTTTAGACAGAAGGGAAGGGAGGGAGAAAGAGAGGGAGAGAAAAAGCAATGTGTGGTTGCTTCTCACATGGCCCCCACTGGGGACCTGGTCTGCAACCCAGGCATGTGCCCTGACTGGGAATTGGACCGGCAACCCTTTGGTTCCCAGCCTGTGCTCCAGCCACTGAGCTTCACCAGCCAGTGCTATATTTTTATTTTTTTTTTAAAAAGAATATTTCCAATACTCTAAAAGTCCCTTCTCATGCTCTATCCCAAATATTAACTCCCCTAAGTAATCATTATACTTATGTCTATAATGATAGATTACTTTGTTTTCAAATTGCATGTAAATTGAATGAATGGAATATACTCTATATTAGTTAAGACATGTTCCCCATACACAGATAAAACTCAACACACATGATGTATCCTTGAATTTTCATGTGTCATAGAAAGCTGGCTGATCACCAAAGATTTGTGATTACTTTTTACGTTGTGGAGTTTTCTTTTTGTTGTTGTTGTTGTCGTTTAATTTTATTTTATTTTTTGTTCAATTACAGTTATTTGCATCCTCTCCCCTCCCCTCCTCCCTTCCCCTCCAGCCCCACCTCCCCCCCACCAGCCTCCCTCCTCCCCCTTAGTTCTGTCCATGTGTCCTCTACAGTGATTCCTGAAGACTGTATTGTTACCCAATCCCCTTTGCTTCTAAGTGGACCCATGTAAGTTTTGACAAATATTAAGTGAACAGAAGTGCTGTGCCTCCCTTTTTGTTTGAGGTAGTTGACGCAAAGCTAGACACTTTCTACTCTCATCTTCCATTTGTATCCAAAGCTTGTATCCAAATGGAAGATGAGAGATCCAAATGGAAGAATGGTTCTTAAGGCGACTAAAAGAAGTGGTGCAATCATAAGATGAAAGCAGGCTGAGTCCCTGAATGACCTTGAACATTAACAGAGTGAAAAATAAGCATCTATTTGTTTTAACCATTCCATATTTTTGGCATTTTTTGGTATAACAGCTGGTATTACCTTAGCTAATACAAGTCTCTTTCCATTCTAATCAAATGTGTTTTAACTCTTTTTTTTTTTTTTTTTGCAAAAAATGGCACTTGTACATTGGTAAATGCAAATAGTTGTGTGGAGGAGACTGGAGAGGTCATTATTTAAAACCTATCATTAGAAGTTTTATAGGGTCTGCTCTTACCAGTCAAAGACAGGGCAGACAACCAGTTAAATAATTTCCCAAGGCCATTTGTTCTTAAAAAGGAAGGTGAGAATTGAGCCAGTTCAAATGAATATGCTCTTAACTAAAGATATTGCCTAATTTATCCCATTTCTTCGCAGTTCTTGGGGAAGATCTTCTTTATAAAGAGGCATAGACACATAAAACAAAACAAAACAGTTTACAGCCCTGGCTGGTGTAGCTCAGTGGATTGAGTGTTGGCTTCAAACCAAAGGGTTGCAGGTTGGATTCCCAGTCAGGGCACATGCCTGGATTTCAGGCTTGGTCCCCAGTAGGGGTCACACAAGAAGCAACCACACATTGGTGTTTGTCTCCCCCCTCTCCCTCTCCCTTCTCCTCTCTCCAAAAATAAATAAAATATTTAAAAAAACCAACTTACTGATTTAGATTAAGCAATTTAGGTGATATCACTTTATTTCACTTTTAATTTAACCACAGACATCAAATCCCAGATTATCTTTACAAGCTTTCTTTGTTTTCAGAACACAGCTTGGTTTTATCATTTGAAAGATGTTTTGGGGAATGGGTAAACAAATATAATACATTTCAAATGACCATAATTGTTATTCAAGTTAGCAGTGCAGGATATGAAAACTCCCAGATTTCCTGCAGTGTCTTACCACTTGGAAAGTTTTGACTAGGATGAAAACAATGCAGTGCAGTACTGTTAGAAATATAAGGTAGTATTGATTATCTGGAATTACATTTTGTCCACGGTAGAAGTGGTTGGGATAGGAGAGAGGGGAGTGGGCTAGTAATACATGTGTTGAATAGTGTTAGTTACGTTCCTGGCATTTCAAAGTTGTTGTTTGTTTGTTTGTTTTCAAAACTACAAGTACAGCTAAAACGTACAATATTACAGATATGCAAGGACTCATTCATTAAGAACAAAACACTTTCACCTTTACCCAGAGCTAAACAACTCTTATCCCTCTTCCATATTAATATATGAGGAATGACTGTAAGTGAGGTGACTGCTATTTTATTTTTTTAAGTTCATGTAAAGAATTATTATACTTTTCAAAAGAGTTACAAATAAAGAGAAATAATTTGCTGAGATTTACAGTAGGTATTTGAACTTGATTGATGCTATTTGACACAGAAAAGCTCTGTAAAATATCTTTGAAATAGACATTAGGAGTAATAGCACATTTATTTTAAAATATTTTATTATGGAAATTTTTAAACATAATCAAGAGCAGAAAGACATTATAATAAGCTTTCTCACATTCATTGCCTGGCTTCAGATATTGTTACTATTTACCAATCATGTTTCATCTATTCTCTCCCCAAATTTATTTATGTGTGTACACATACAAAATTGCATATATATATGTATATATATGACATATATATATACATATTATATGCAGATGTATATGTACATGTTTTATATAACATCTTTGTAACACCTAACAAAATAACACATATTCTTTAATATTACTTAATCCATATTCAAATTTTTCTGTTTCACACAACACTGCCTTTTTTTTTTCAGTTACTTTACTGTTGTTTGTATGAGGAAGGAAAAAACTCTATGGAATGTATTTACTAATAATTTCCCTTTATTCTCTAACACTCCCTTTCAACTTTTTCATTCCAGATTTTTTCAATGGGGAGATGTAAAATGCATATTATTTAGAGGAAACAGACAAAGTTTATACCAAAATATTTGTAAGTTTGTAGGTTGTAAAAATTCTCCATTGAATTTTTCAAAGCATTGAAGACTATAAGTTCTTTGCTAACATCTTTAATTTAATGCTTTTTTCTTTTCATTTACACTGAAAATATTTATATTCCTATCTGTAAACATATTGGTAAAGATCCCTTTATCTATTGTTAGTCGAGATATCTTATAAGCATGGGGCTTTCTTTCTTTCCCTATCTCACCTACATGTTTATTAAGAATGAAGTGGAGTGAAAGGACTTTGTGGAGAAGACCCGAATTCAGAATAGCTAAACAGCATATGTTAGGGATAATGATTATTTTAACTTTAACAGCTGTAGAGGTAGAATTCACATACCGTAGAACTCACACAGTTCAAGTCTATAACTCAGTGAGCGGTTTTTGGTAAATGTGTTGCTGTGTGCATCCATCACAATAGTCATTGTCAGAACATTTTCATTACCTCAGAAAAATTAATAGTGCCCTGCAGTTTTCTCACCACCCCTTCCCTTTATTCTGCTCCCTAGCCCTGAGCAAGCACTGACCTACCTTTGGTTTGTATATATTCCCTTATTATGGACTTACATAGGAATGGAATGATAGAAAATGAAGTCTTTCATATCCTCTCAGTAAGCATAGCGTTTCAAGGTTTATCCATTTTGTAGCATATGTCAACATTTTATTCCTTTTTCTGGTAGAATAATATTCTACCACATTTTATTTATCCATTCATCTGTTGAGGGCATTTGTCATATTTTCATTTTCCTTTGTCTAAAGGTATCTTTTGATTTTTCCTTGATCTCCTTGCTAAGCAGCTTACTGTCTAGTAGCATGTTCTTTAGAATCTAGGTGTTTGTCTGTTTTTCAGTTTTCTTCTTAGAACTGATTTCTAGTTTCATACTATTTTGTTTGGAGAAGATGCTTGATATAATTCTAATCTTCTTAACACTTATTTTGTGGCCTAACGTGATCTATTTTGGAAAGTGTTCCACGTGTCCTTGAAAACAATGTATATTCTTCTGCTTTGGAATGTAATGCTCTAAAAATATCAATTAAATACCTCTAGTCTAATATGTTATTTAAGGCCATTGTTTCCTTGTTGATTTTCTGCCTGGATGATCTATCCATTGATGACAATGGGATGTTAAAGTTCCCTACAATTGCTGTATTACTGTTGATTTCACCACTCATGTCTTTCAATATTAGCTTTATAAATTTATGTGCTCCTATGTTGGATGTGTAAATGTTTATGAGGATTATAACCTCCTGTTGGATTAATCCCTTTATCATTATGCACTATCTTTTTTTTTGTCTCTTGTTATGGCCTACGCCGAAGGAGTTTTGGAGACCAAGAAGACAGTGTTTCAGAATAGAACTGCCTTGGACATAATATTAGCCTCTTAAAGTCACTTATATTAAGGGAAGAATTTTGTACTGATATTACTGTTTATATCTGAATTTTTGGTTATGTGCCACACAAGTTTATGGAATTCACAGATAGGATACACAGGGTAGGCTCTGCACAGTGAGCATCCCAGTCTCCTGGGCAGCTCTTCCTTCTCCCTGGCTGGCCCCAGGGTTAGTGTGTCCACTCTTCTGAGGAGTCTATAGAATTAGCCTCTTTTAGGTTTGGGAACTGTCAATAGTTTTATCTTTTAAATGTAATGCCACCATTTCCTTATTTTCACTTTTGTTGATGTCCTCAAAACATACCAATTTGATCTCATGTTGTCAGTAGACAGAGACATACCCTGTGAGTTGTCTGTCCTCTGCGGTATCCAGATACATCCAGGATATTCAGGACATCCTTGCGGTAAACCGCATGTGAATTGGGCAGAACGGGGATCAATGGTGCTTTCAGCCTCTTGAACCTAATGTCCTTAAACCCAGAGTGACTTTTCACTCTTGCTGCTCCATTGCCCTTGCAACCCAGGGGCTTCTTGGAATTGTTAGTGATTAACTCCGAGAAAATGGACTTGGCTTCCACTGTAAACTTCTTGGAATACTCCTCTGTGTCCTTCATTCACCATTCCACCTTGTCCTATTTGATTTTCTCTGAATTTTCTGAATGGAGAATGTCCCTGGATCATTTCATGTCTCAGACAGCCAAGTCCCCACCAGTCAGAACGGAATGTATAGTTTCCGTTATCGTTAACTTCAAGAGCCATGTAGCTGACCGTTCCAACTTTTCCTCAGACTGTCTCTACTTCATGGGATCTCCATGGCCAACTCAGAATCTGAAATCCAGATATTTTTTCTGGATAATGGAGGAGATACTCTCAGCCTTTAATTTCCTGTACACAACCCTTTCACTCTGTAGGTCCTCCGAGCCACAGCACAATCGGCAGCATAAAAAAGAGCTCTCTGCTCATCAAAGCTGGGGTTATCCACATTGCAGATGTGGGACTTCAAGTCCCTCCATTCCTAGTGGTTAGCACCAAGCACAGGGAATCTGTTTCTTAAGTGTATCATAAATGAGCACAAATCTACTGTGCTCTTTCTCTAGGATTCCTTTCTCACTTAATACCAGGATTTCACCTTTCCTCCTCTTTATTCCTTTTGTTTTCTTTTTAGCTTTTAACAGGCATAGATTTTTCTTGTAGCTCCTACTTGAAACTTCTCTAGATCTGCCTTTCTTAAAATCTGTGTAAGATCTACATGTTTTCTTTGTTAGATTGCCTTTCAAGTCATTTCCACTGTAAAAATTCAGAAAAAAAAATAGACTTTCTTGGTGTTCGTCAAATGGTTCTTCACTTAAATGGCTATGAACAACCCTCCTGCATTCCTCAAGGACTTCTTTGGAAGGATTTTCCTTCAGTCATGATCTGTATTCTCTCACAGTACGTGAAAGTATGTGTGGTACAGGGGCTTCGGTCTCTTTGTTAATGAAGAATGTGTCTAATAGTCCACAATTTCTTTGGTTCTCACACGCAACCACTCCATATTCTACAACCACACCCAGGAATTCAATACACTGCCTCAGATAGTGTTTTTTTGGTTGCTTTTTTGTTTTTTTAAATCACATAATTTTCTGAATAGAAATTGTCCTAGTGGCTGCTAGTCACGAAGACTGCCATCATCTTTTTCTTGGTGCTCCTTCCCCAGCAGTGAGTTGGCCACGAGGTTTTCCAGCTCCATAGACCAATACCACCATGGAGCCATGGCCACCACATGCACCACTGCCTCTGGGCCTCCCAGGGTCTCCTGTGAGGACTGGGCCAGAGATGCCAGCAGCCCAGCTGCGAGGACTCTCTGTGGTCACCGCCTCTAATCTGTGGCTCAGCTCTGAACTCCATCACCATGTGCCACAGAAGATGGCACTTGAGCACTCCCCTCTATATCTGAAATTTTTAATATTATTAATAATATCATGAAACAAGTTACAAAGGAAAATTGGGTATTTTGATAGTATTCTTGTATGGGATTCTGCCAGGTTTTTGGACTGCAAATATGAACTATTTTCCTACTTATTTAGGGAAGTTTTGTCTCCTGATCTGAAGTAAACTAAAATCTTTTACAATAATCCTTTTCTTAGTATTTATCTGTGTTTCGGTGTTCACATGTGTAATCTTTGGGGTTTTAAATGCTGCTTACCATCTATTGTCCATGCAAATATTCCAACATAGAATTATCCAACAAGAACAAAATGTGACATAGGCAGTTGTTGAAACAACCATCACTCGGAACCCGATGTGCATTCGTGACTGTGTGAACCGTGGTGTGGAGTGAACTGAGGGCGTGATTCCAGTCTAATTACAGCTTGTGCTGAAGAATGACCATAAATTAAACTGAGAATTAAGCTCATGTGTTAAAATGACTTTATGAGAATGTAGATTATCAAAATCAATTTGACTTAGTTGTGCTTTCCAGAAAAACTTTGGGTGAGACAGATACACTGTAAACCAATAAACAACTTAACTGTTTTATTCTGGAAATTCTCACAGATAGAGTTTTCAAATATACTAGTCTATTTATTTGGACAACTTGTCTATTACTTAACAACTACAATTTGCTTATCAAGACACTTTCCTATGACCATTCTGTCAACTGATCCTAAATACATTTTTAAAATATATACCACAAACTTTGCCCTACCCAAATAAGTTCCCCCCATTGAAAGACCTTTTTTAACCCACATGGACCCAGACTAAAAACCCTACAAATATCTCACCATTTTGAGATATTGGTGAGCTATCCAGATAGGGTGCATGCTTACTATAGTTAAGTCTTAATAAATTTAGCTTTATTTTTTAAATAGGTCTTCTGGCAATAGTTTGGGTAAGTTCAACAGATTTCTGTTATAAGAGATACTTAGGAAAAACATGGAATAGGAAATCGTCAAACATAAATACAACTACTAACACTTTGTGTCCATTACTTCCTGGACCTCAGTTTCCTCATATCTAAAGTGAGAATCAGTGCAGACACTTTGTAAGTTTCTTTTAATTAAATTTAAGTGAATCTATGACTAGAGACAAGAAATATTCATGATCAGACTCATTAAATTGATTTTATGAATCTTAGTAACATTTAATATTTTTATTCTTATGTCAATCATTTCAGTACCAAGACGCTACACACATATGCTCTAGATGCCATGTGCCTGTAAGTTAGTACACCGAAAGTTTCTCATGGCTCCTGCCTGACATTACTTTTCCCTTTCATATTTAAATGGGTTTTATTTTTATGGTACACAGTTAATATTTTAATCATGATATTTACGGAGTTTATAAATTATTTTTTGCACTTTTTGTATGAGTACAACAAATACACATGCTGCATTTTCTTTATTGAACTTTCCCAAAGAGAAAAATCTTTTGCCTAAGAAAAATTTTTTAAAAACTTAAAAAAAAGACTTCACCTACATACAACTATAATGACTATTGTAACTAGCACTGAGTTTTTTCAGACAAAGTGAAACCTTAAGGAATGCTCTGCAATTCCTGACATCCTGATCTAATATGTATTAGGTACGTCTCTGAACACAGGTAGTCTATTTTGCTAGAATCTGTAAAAATGCCTGTATTTTTCCTTGTAGACTCATGACTTCATTTTTCTTTTCTTCAGGCAATAAGAAATTTGAATATGCACTTTTTTATCACTCTGTGTTTAGGAATAATTTTCTTGCATGTGTTAAATATTGGCAAAAATGGTCATTATCCTATTCAAATTATAATTAAGTGATCAGTCAATCAACTAAATAAGCAACTCGTATTGTTCACTGTGCAGATACAGTTATGTGTGAGACAAATTAATAGGCACCATCTTAAGGAGGTAATCATCAAGTCGTCATATAAATAGAAACAGCAATATAATATGACTTTTTAAGCAATATGACAGTCAAATTAAAAGGCAGAGAGGGAAATTCCAAAGAGAGTTGTGAATTAAACAGGACAATGAGACCTCATGAAAAGTGTGGTGAAAAGATTAGACAGAATTTGAATAGACAAAGAAGAAAAGTGAAGGCAGGGATAACAGCATACATTGAGCCACAATTGTGGGTGTACAGAAAAAATTTGGGGATACAGTAACTAAGTTAAATTCATTGTAACTGATGATTAGAGACAAAAGAAAGATACAAAAAAGAACACAGATTTTTTACTAGAGTAACATAGTGATTCTGTTAAGTCCCCAAACTTACTTTTATATTACTATGGTTTTTCTGGAGTATAATTGTAATACTAAATGTTATTCTTATTAAAAAAGTAATAAATGTTTATTATGAAAAGTTTAAATCATACAAACATATGTAAAGTAGATAACATAACTTCCCACATCTAACTTAGCCAAGATACCTATTGTTAACTCTTTGGAATATAGTATGCTGATATGACAGAATATTTTCTATGCAAACTAATTCATATAAGTAAGGATTTTGTTGTTGTTATCATTAAACAGTGTTTTGAAAGTACCTTTTCTCACCACAGTTTGGTATGATTTCTTCCAGCTTTTATATCTGAACATACAAATATTTACTAAATGGGATCATGTTTTCCTGTATTTTCACTCATTCGCAATATATGTAGACTTTTGCTTTGACATCTCTGTATCAGCTGCAAGTTATTTAATTGCAAGTTATAGCATTGCCAAATATTTAAAAACAATTTTTAAATTAAAATTTAGTTATTTTTGATATCTCAATATTGTCAGTAATTCACCTTTAGGTGTCAATAGTTCTATGAGGTAAATTTCTAGAAGTAAAGTAGCTAATGGAAAGGTCACATACATTTTGAAGTTTGATTCCTGTAAACAATCTATGAAAGCATTTGTTTCTATTGTGTAGCATTATCGTATGTATGCATGTATGTGTTTAAATTTAATCTTTATTGTCACCATGCTGTTGTCCATGTCCATAAGTCATATTTTCCTTTTTGCTCAATCCCTCCACCCCTGAACCTCGCCTCACACTAGCTGCCATCCTGCTCTCCATCTGTGAGTCTGTCCCCATTTTCCTTGTTAGTTCAATTTGTTCATTAGATTCCTCATTGAGTGAAATCATATGGTATTTGTCTTTCTCTGAATGGCTTATTACAATTACCATAATGTTCTCCAGATCCATCCATACCGTTGCAATGGAGAAAATTTTTCTTCTTTTTTATGGCCAAGTAGAATTCCATGGTGTAAATATCCCATAGTTGTTTTATCCACTCATCAATTGACAGACACTTGGGCTGCTTCCATACATAGGAAATTGTAAATAATGCCTCCATGAACATAAGGGTGCTTATGTTCTTTCGAATTAGTATTGTGTGTTCCTTTGGATATATTCCCAGAAGTGGGATAGGTGGGTCAAAGGGAAGATCTATTTTTAATATTTTGAGGTATCTCCATACTGCTTTACACAACAGCTGCACTAGTTTGCATTCCCACCAACAGTTCAAAAGGGTTCCCCTTTCTCCACATCCTCACCAGCACTTGTTTGTTGATTTATTGATGATAGCCATTCTGACTGGTGTGAAATGGTATCTCATTGTGGTTATAATTTGCATTTCTCTGAAGATTAGTGACATTAAGCATCTTTTCTTATGTCTATTGGCCATCGCTATGTCCTCTTTGGAGAAGTGTCTATTCAGATACTTTGCACATATTTTTAACTGGATTAGTTATTTTTTTGGTGTTGAGTTTTGTAAGTACTCTATAAATTTTGGATATCAACCACTTTTCAGATATACCAGCAAATATGTTCTCCCGTTCTGTGGGCTGTCTTTTTATTTTGTTGATGGTTTCCATTGTTGTACAAAAACTTTTTAATTTGATATAGTCCTATTTGTTTATTTTTTTCTTTTGTTTCCCTTACCTGGGGAGGTATATTCAACACAAAATATGTATGGGCAGTATCTGAGTTTTGCTGCCTATGTTTTCTTCTATGGCTTTTATGGTTTGGGGTCTAACATTTAAGCTTTTGATCCATTTTAAATTTATTCTTGTGTGTGGTATAAAAAGGTTTCATTTTTCTACATGTATCTATCCAATTTTCCCAACACCATTTATTAAATAAACTATCTTTAACCCATTGTATGTGCTTGATTACACTGTCAAATATTAACTGACTATAAAAGTGTGGGTTTATTTCTGGGCTCTTTATTCTGTTCCATTGATCTACATGTCTGTTTTTACGCCAGTAACATGCTGTTTTGATTACTATGCCTCGTAGTATAGTTTGATATTGTAGCATGATTCCTAAAATTTTGTTCTTCTTTCTCAAGATTGCTATTGCTCTGCAGGGTCTTTTGTGGTGCCATAAAAATTTTTGAAATTTTTATTCTAGTTCTATGAAATACATTACTAGAATCTTCAGAGGAATTGCATTGAATATAGATTGCTTTGTAATATGGACATTATAATGATGTTAATTTTCCTATCCATGAACATAGTATATGTTTCCACTTATTTGTTTCTTCTTCAGTTTCTTTCTTCAGTGTCTTATAATTTTCCAAGTACAGGTTTTTATTTTTTTATTTTTTTTAAAGATTTTATTTATTTATTTTTTAGAGAGAGGAGAAGAGAGGGAGAAAGAGAGGGAGAAACAGCAATGTATGGTTGCCTCTCACATGGCCCCCACCGGGGAGCCAGCCTGCAACCCAGGCCTGTGCCCCAACTGGGAATTGAACCGGGACCCTCTGGTTCCCAGCCCATGCTCAATCCACTGAGCTACACCAGCCAGGCCTCCAAGTACAGGTTTTTAAATCCTTAGTTAAGTTTATTCCTGGATATTTTATTCTTTTTGAAGCAACTGTAAACTGGATTGTTTTCTTAATTTCCCTTTCTGTTAGTTCATTATTGGCATATAAAAATGCAAGTAATTTCTGGATATTCATTTTGTATTCTGCTACTTTGCTGAATTAATTTATCAGTTCTAGTAGTTTCTTGGTGGAATTTTTGGGTTCTCTAAGTACAGGATCATGTCATCTCAAAAGAATTTAAAAAATGAGGAGAGCTTAAGAAACATTTTGAAAAACATGAGTTATAACAATATCGGCATCATAAAAATAGCAGGAAGAGAAGAGAGCGAGGAAGGGATCGAGAACCTATTTGAAGAAATAATGACTGAAAGCTTCCTTAATCTGGTGAAGGAAAAATCACAGAAGTCAAGAAAGCTCAGAGAGTCCCAAACGACTTTTACCCAAAGAAGTTTACGCTGAGACACATCATAATTAAAATGACAAGACTTTAAGACAAGGAGATACCCTAAAAGCTGCAGAGAAAAGTAGGTAGTTACTAACAATTAAACTAGCATCTGACTACACAGTAGAAACATTTCAGGCCAGAAGGAAGTGGCATGAAATATTCAAGGTGATGAAAAGCAAGAACCTATAAGCAAGGTTACTTTACCTACCAAGACTATCATTTAAAATCAAAGAAGAAATAAGGAACTTCCCAGACAAGAAAAAGCTAAAGGAATTTGTTAACACCAAACCAGTACTGCAACAAATGTTAAAGGATTTACCTGAAGAAAAAGATGAAAAAGCGAAAAAAAAAAAAAAAAGAGGAAAACAGTCTAACGACAAAATGGAACAACATAGGTATCCATCAACAATCACCTTAAATATAAATAGCTTAAATGCTAAAACCAAAAGACACAGGGTAACTGAATGATAAGAAAACAAGATTCATATAAAAGATTTTATTTTTATTTATTTTTAGAGAGAGGGGAAGGGAGGGAGAAAGAGAGGGAGAGAAACAGCAATGTATTGTTGCCTCCCACATGGCCCTCAGGGCGACCTGGCCCACAACCCAGGCATGTGCCCTGACTGGGAATCGAACTGGGACTGCTTGGTTCCCAGCCCGTGCTCAATCCACTGAGCTACACCAGCCAGGGCAGAAAACAAGATTCATATATATGCTGCCTCCAAGAGACCCATCTCAGATTGAAGGATACACACAGACTAAAATTAAGGGGTTGGAAAAATATTTCATGCAAATGGAAAAGAAAAAAGCTGTGGTAGTGGTATTTATATCTGATAAAATAGACTTTAAAACCAAGACAAGAGACAAAGTAAGACTTATAGTAAGAGACAAACAAGGACACTATATAATGGTAAACGGAACAATCCAACAAGAAGGTAAAACCATAATAAATATTTATGCACCCAACACAAGAGCACCTAACTATGTAAACCAAATTCTTATGGACATAAAGGGAGAGACTGGCAGAAATACAGTCATAGTAGGGGATTTTATCACCTTATTGACTTCAATGGATAGATCTTCCAGGCTGAAAATCAACAAGGAGACAGTGTCCTTAAACACACATTAAATCAAATGGATTTAATTGATATCTTCAGATCATTTCACCCCAAAGCAGAAAAATATACATACTTTTCAAGTGCACGTGGAACGTTTTCTAGGTTAGACCATGTTAGGACACAAAAGAAGTCTCAATAAATTTAAGAAGATTGAAAACATGTCAAGTGTCTTCTCTGACTACAATGCTATGAAACTAGAAATCAATCACAAGAAGAACAATGACAAGCATGCAAAGTCATGGAAGCTAAATAACATGTTATTAAGCAATGAATGGGTCAACACTGAGATCAATAGACAAATAAAAATGAAGACACAGCAATCCAAAATCTGTGGGACACTGGAATCTTCAGTGGAGCAATCCTAAGAGGGAAATTCATAGCATTACAAGCTTATCCTCCCCCTGGGGGGTGCGGGGGGGGAAGGCAAGGGGAAAAAAAGGAAAAGCTCAAATAAATAATCTGACTGCATACTTAAAGGAACTTGAAAAAGAACAATAACAACAAAAAAAGCCAAATGAGTAGAAGGAATGAAGTAATAAAATTAGAGTAGTAATAAATGAAATAAAGTCTGAAAAAAATGATCCTAAAGATCAATGAATCCAAAACCTGGTTCTTTGAAAAGATAAACAAGATTGACAAACCTCTAACCAGAATCATCAAGAGAAAAAGAGAAAGGATCCAAATAAATAAAATTAGAAATAATAACTGACACCAAAGAAATACAAAAGATTGCGAGGAAATATCATGAACAACTATATGCCAACAAACTGAACAACTTGGACAAAATGGATAAATTCCTAGAAACATAAAATCTTCCAAAAAATAATCAGGAAGAATCAGAGAATCTGAATAGACAGAATACACCTAATGAAATTGAAGCAATAAAAAAAAAAAAAAAAAAACTCCCACCAAATAAAAGCCCTGGACCAGATGGCTTCACAGGTGAATTTTACCAGACAACCCAAGAACTAATACCTCTCCTTCTCAAATAATTTCATAAAATACAAGAGGAGAGGAGGCTCCTAAACTCATTTTACAGGGCCAGCATTACCCTAATTCCAAAACCAGACAAAGACACTACAAAGAAAGGCAATTATAGGCCAATATTTATGATGAACATTGAAGTTAAAATTCAAAACAAAATATTAGCAAACCAAATACAGCAATACATCAAAAAGATCATACACCATGACCAAGTGGAACTTATTCCAGGAATGCAAGGTTTTTACAGCATTTACAAGTCAATAAATGTGATTCATCACATACATTCATGTGATTATCAAATGAATGATAAAAACCACATGATCATATCAATAGATGCAGAAAAAGCTTTTGATAAAATCCAGTACCCATTTATGACCAAAACTCTCAACAAAGAGGAAATAGAGAGGCGTACATAAACACAATGAATACCAGATATGACAAATCCACTGACGACATCATATTCAGTGGCAAATACTACAAGTGTTCCCCTTGAGTTTGGGAACAAGATAAGAATGCCTGTTTTCCCCACTCTTAGTCAACATAGTACTTCAAGTTGTAGCCACATCAATCAGACAAGAAGAAGAAATAAAAGGCATCCATATTGGAAAGCATTATTGTCTTTAAAGCATACTAGTTAACTAGTTGCTGGTGCTTACTGTAGAAGAGGCATTGTTTAAATGTTTAATATGAATTAACTCATAAATGCTCATAACCACCCTATGAGGAAGGGCATCTTTTCTTCAGATGAGTGTGCTGAGGCACAATGACAATAATAATTGAAATGGTCTTACAGGTGATACATGGCAGAACATGGATTCCAACTCAGGCCGTCTTTGGAGCCTTCCTTTTAACTATATTTCCACTACACTGCTCACATGCAAACTTATTTTAAAGAAAATAAAAAGAACAACACAGAATTAAATAATATATCTAAATTTACATAGGGGCTGTAGAACCTGAAATTTGCCTTCTAGTCAGAAGTAGATTAGTTTAACTATACTTTTTTATGCCTTATTTAAAAAAATAAGTGTATGGTATATGGTAAATATCAACACTATCAGTCAAGACTATTGAAATCTATCTAAAAAGTCATCAATAATGAACAAACCTAGCGATAATATTTAATTCTACAGTTGTCATATAAAATGAATAAAAGCATCCCGCAAAACTATAAATTTATAAGTACAGGAATACTACTTATTTGGGACAGCTCAGTTACCTCAGTCAATTAGCCATAGATCTAGTTTTGTGATCATGCTTTAAGAAGTGTAATACCAACATGTCACCACAGATTCATGCCACAGGAAAATGTGCAAATGTGATTTTGAAAAATGCTAATTTTTGCAAATGAGACTCCACAATCTATGCCCATCCAGAAAAAAGGCTCAACTGTGTCTCTTTTACTCAACATTTTTGCTTGTTTTCCCTGTAACATTAGATGATATTTGAGTAGCTGAGAACTGGTACTTGGGCTTCTGAGGAAATAACACGTTAAAGAGCAGAAGGTGATGTAAAAAAAACTAGTCTCACAAATTTGCCTCTCAAATAAATATATGGCTCTGTGTGTGTGTGTGTGTGTTTGTGTGTGTAGAGAGAGAGAGAGAGAGAGAGAGAGAGAGAGAGAGTGTCACGGATCCTGTCCTGCAGAATCTGTATGCTGTGGCCGATTTGTAAATAAATGCACAGGGACCACATAAATCCTGTGGAGAAAAAAATGGACTGCACAGCCACTGTCTCAAGGAGGAGAGCGCCCTGGCCCCTCTCTCAAGGGGAGAGCATGCAGATCCTTGCCTTGACAGGCTTTTATTGGCTTTCTCATAGCATACATCAAAGAAGGTTTTCATTCATTATACTTAGGTTTGCTTTAGGTAATTACTTTTTACACATAGCAACAGAAAGGATGTTACAGATTACTTCTTACAGATTAACAAGGAAAGAATGTTGCAAATGCAAGGGAATGATAAGAGTAACTGGTCTGGTTACACTTCAATCCTTGGGAGAATTAGCACAGACTTCAGGAAGTTACTTTAAAGATACGCAGTAAGCATTTGCTGCCTCAACTCAGGGTGAGGGAGTTTTAGCAAGAACAGGCCCCAGCGTTCCAGATACAATACTGGTCTGGAAAAGACCAGGTTTTTCCCATGGGAAAACCTGTCCGTGAATGTGGGGCCTGCTTGCCGACTCGTGTCCCACTGAGGTTTTAAAGTGAGAGCTGAGCTACAATTCCCACAATATGTGGAACGGTTCTCTGAGAGATATCATATAAAATATATGTATATGTGAACATTTACGATGGGTTAGAAATAATTGCTTTGCCTCTTAGTTTTAAAGACTCTGATACATTGAGTATATATTTCTAGGTATTATATTTTTATATGTCCAAGATATGGTAATATGAGTGCCAATATGTAAATATTTGTATATAAACCCATATAAATGTACAAAAATATAAACTGTAAAATAGTATATTGAGGATGCTTGGGAATGGAATGTTGGTCTTTCATTATTTGAGATCATTGTGCTGTTAGTATGAAAACTATATGTGGCAGGAATGTATCAAGAAACATGAAAACAAAACAATAGCATTGTATTTCTTGATTCTCATTATGTGTTTTGATATCTTTTCACATTTTCACACAGCAAATCTATAAGTTTAAAAATACTGTGACAAATGAAACACAAAAACGCTACTCTTCTTGGCCACCTGCCCACAGCCGTGTGCGTACAACAGTCCATACAAACATCTGGGCCAAACAGCTATGGTGTAATTAGTGGCAAACATTTGTTGGAAACAAGGTTTTGATGAGCCTTCTACATTGATTGTGTATCATTCATTTTTATAACAAATTGCATGTATCTTTGCAATGTATATTTTTGTGAACTCACACTTGACTTCTAATTTCTACACAAAACCAAAGGAACTATTCATAGGGTCACAGAGATTGTTGACTGCTTTGCTCAGTAATTTGACTTAACCATAAGAAAATGCAGTTAAAATATTATTCTACTTTGATATTTATGGCTATAAAGTTATGATAACTAAATTCATAGAGGCCTTTATTTTAATTATGCTTATCTATTTAGATATGCAGTCTCTAATTTTAGACAGCCTTTCCAATTATCTAATAATTCATCCCATGACTACATAGATAGCTGAGAATATTATGCATATTTTATAAAATTTTAGTCTGCTATAATTAAAGTACAAAAATGTTACAAGATGAGAACTGAAGCCAACATAATTTCCTGTCCCAATGTTAATACTGGGATCAAGTAAAAATGTCTTAGCTAGTTCTCCAGGAAATATCTACTCCACGGAGATAAAACTGAAACAGGTTACTTGTCAAGATGGATAGCCTGCTGATCAAGAAGTTCCTTTTGCTGTGTTCACCAATCCAGAGGCATTTCATTATCAGTCGTTCCAAATCCTAATCAGTTGCCCATCTTGCAAGGCCTGTTTTATTACCCTCCTTATTCACCTATGTTGAGACACTACTAAGACTTGGTCAGAGTTAAGTTCTCTCCCTTTTATTAGAAAGTCTAATAAGTTTAGTTATACCCAACCAATAGGCTTTTCTAGTGGTGTTTTGGAGAGCTCCATTATACCTTTGACCCAATTTCAGTAATGTAAACATTTTCTACATTGACTTTATAAATCTCCCTTTTGAAATTTTTTTTGTTCAAACAACTTGAAGTAAGACATCATGAAACTTTGTACTTAATGGTTCATTGCGTATTTTCTAAGAACCAGGGCAGTCTCTGATCACAACATATTTTTCAAAATCAGGAAATTTGGCATCATAAATTATTGTGATTGTATGTACACTGCATATTATAAATCTGCCTAAAGCAATTTAAACCTGTATCTGTACTATAGACAATGTAACATAGATCTGTTAAAATAGAGCAGTCTGAGTTTTTATCCTACTCAGAAGCCAACAAGTTAGCCTGCTGTTGTGTGTGTATATACCTATGTCTATGTGCTGTAAGATAAATGTATACCATTTATCTATGTGGTATACACATGTGTACATGTATGTGTAGGCATGTGGATGTGGGCACCTGCGTGTGTAGAGTCTTTATCTTTGAGTCATTGCCAAATCAGCAGCCAGAGCACGAACATACTTCAGTTTACATACCCCAACCATCTCAACAGCATGGATGCTCCGGGACAGATTGCAGCAGCACGTGCGATGACATGCATTTCAGGAGAATGACCCTGAGCGTAGAAAAAGTTTAGCTGCATTCTCATTTCCAGAGAGAGAGAAGCGTTATAATTGTGGAATCTGTTTGAAAGGGAGGCCTATATCTTTACTTCTGGTTAGGGAAAGCCTAAGTTAGTTATTTGCAAGGAAAAATAAAACTTTTAAAAGCGAGTATATCATACCTCTTTCTAGACATTTCCAAATGAATGCCTTACTCTTGAGAAAAATATAAGTAACAGCAGTAGAGTTTTTATGTGCAAGGAATGCAGGCATGATAATGTTAGAAAAAGAGTCTAAGAGGCTTGTCTCGATAAGGCATTTTTCTGGAACATTATTGCTATTACTTAGATTGTGAAGTGTTGTAGTTTGATACAATTTATGGAGGGGATGTCTTCTCCCTCTCCCTCATACAATATTACCCTTGAATAAGAACAAACTAAAGGTATGGTTTAAATTTGAGCAACAAGAATTATTAAACTATTTCAAAATGCATAGGTTTGGATAACAAACGCAAAAGCAAATTATTTTAATCAACTTCCTGAGTTTTCTAAACATTACTATAAATCAACTGAAATGAATAATGTTAAAATTTATTATTAAAATTCATTTAAAAACATCTAAAACATTAAAATAAAGGCTTTAAATATAAATAACAAGTCAATCTAAACCATAACTTATTGAATAAATTCAGTATTGATTTCTCATAGCTGTAAGCTATTTTCCCTTAATGTGTAAAGAAAAGTCCTTTCATTAACAAACATACTAACACCTTTCATAGTTTTTAAAAATATAATTGCTTTTTCTGAATGTTGATTCAAAGAATGTTTAAGTAAAGTTATAGTCATTTGGTAAATGAGAAAAGATACCTAGAGGTGAGAGGTGATTAAATATAGAGTTTAAATGAATGAATCAATAAAACAAAGACAGTGAGATCTTTTTTAAAAAGTTCAGAAAATACAGATGTGTCCCTTTTGGGGAAAAAACAACAGGAAAAATAAAATCTGGTGGTTTAGAAGCAAGCTGAACTTCTGCATGAGCAGTGCTTCAGGTGGCCAGTGACAGGTCAGCTCAATGAAATAGGAAGGATTTACTTGACTTAGTAACATAGACAGAAAAGTATCTAAGGAAAGAAAAGTGAGTAAAGGAGTACTAACAATAAACTAGGAAAAGGTTGGGCAGAGATGGTGTGTGTGTGCGTGTGTGTGTGTGAGTGTGTGTGTTGTGGGTAAGTATGTGCATTCATGTGGCTTGGACACTGTAGCTTCCTGGAGCTACCATAACAAATTACCACAAATTATGTCTTAAAACAGAAGAAATGTATTGTTTCTTAGTTTCTGAGTCTAAAAGTACAAAATTAAGCTGTCAGCAGGACTATGTTGTCTCTCAAACCTTTATGGGACAATACTTCCTTACCTCTTCATAAATTCTGATGATTTGCCTGCAATTCTCAGCATTCCTTGGCTTGTAGCTTCAGAATCGTGATCTACGCCCCAATGGTTACGTGGCATCCTCCCCTCACGCATCTGTTTCTTCTCTGTACTCATGAGAAGAGCAGCCATGAGGGGTTAAGCACCCACCCTTCTCCAGTGGGGCTTTATCTGAACTATTTATATCTTCAACAATGCTATCTCCAAGTAACATCACATCCTGAGGTTCTAGGGATTAGAGTTTTAACATGTCTTTTTGGGAAACAAAATTAAACCCAAAACATATGGGAAAGTAATAGCCATGGATGAGGGGTCCCAATCTTCAGTTGCCACTGTCAAAGCCTATTCATGAGAAGGTCCTCATATTGGAAATTAGATATATGTATTTTGGGATGTATGTAGCAACTTTCATTTTGAAAATGAGCTAATTCCATTTCTGACATTTTGGTCTTATGAAGTATCTCAAAATATATTGATAAACAAAAATATTCAGTGCAGCATCGTATGCTGTGTCAAAAAAGTCTACATCATAAAGTAAAATTGTAAAGTGCATTGTAGTGTTATTGATATGATGATATATTTTTCCAATCATTGAAATGACACTCACAAAAACATTATCATAAAGACAATTTTTTATGGTTCACTCTTAAGTAAAAAGAAAGATACAAATTGTATACGCACTACAATCCTAGAGTTAAAGTTTAAACTATGACTGGAAGAATAATTTTTCAATTTATTAATTTTCATTAAAAAGTATAAGGTGCTGATAAAAATATAAAATAAAATTGTATTGATTAAAATAAATAGTTCCCTTATTTTGGTTATAACCAGTGGATCTATTGATTAAACCTTACTCACCTGGAGTTTTAAAACATTAGATAAAATCTGGATATTGCAGGTCATTTTTTCTTACACAATAATTTTCAAAAACTATGTAACTTAGAAGTTGAAAGGCAATAACAGCTCAATCATTTTGGATCTAAAGTTATTTCTCCTTTTATCAGAAAATACTGCACTAAGAAATAGTGGATGCTCACAAAATTCATAGAGTGTCTGAGATAAAGTAGCTATGGACACTATATTATAAATAAATATAAGTTATGTATGAGTAGTTAGGCAAAATTTGAATATCAGAAGATTAACTTCTTTTGATTAAAACATGCTATAAAGAATAGCAAAGTCTATGGAGAATGTCTTCGACTGCATATTGCATTAGAAAATAACAAATTGTACTCCTGATAGTTAAGTATTTTAAAAGTTTGCCCAGAATATTTTTCATCTCTGTCAAACTTTGAGACTAGAGACAGATGATTTTTAAAGAATTTAACACATTAACAATGGAATGTCATAACACATCTTTTTAAAGAGATGTCATAGACAAGCAAAATTATTCTATTTCCATGGGTTAATCCACTGTAAAATGAGTATCATTTTAAGAAAATATGTAGATGGAGAAACATGATTGAAATTAATTATAAATATATAGAACATGTTTTGTTTGTGATACAGTAATTATGTTCTTACAAGTTATCTTCTGAAAGATAAGAAATCATGAGGTCAATTCCACATTACCGAGTGTCATGGAGTGTTGTAACCACAGTCCAAATTTGGGTACCCAAGTATTCTTATGTTTGTTTTTCTAAGTTTATATGCAAGAGATTTTTTTTAAATCTAAAAAAATGATAGATAGACATAACAGTATATGGCATGACTTCTTTTTTGTTGTTTGTTTTTTTATATGGACAAAACATTATTGTGACTCTTTATAGAGAGGGAAAAGATACAGATAGCAGTAGAAGAGACTCTATTTAAGAGAGTTTGGACACTGCCATTGACTAAAGTAAAAAATTAGACATAGTTCTGGTATGAAAATACTTTATTTCTGATCTAAGTTTAACTAAATTTTTAGCTTTAGGAGACCATAAGGGGGAAAAGTACAGTTTCTTAGAAAGCATCAACAAATCATTGATGCTACTCTCTCATGTGGTTTTTAAACTAGATAACCTGAATGAGAATGTGAGACAGAATGGTGTCTAATAAATAATCTAAAAGGATTTTAGGAAAATATCAGGTGCCCTAGTTCCCTCAGTTAAGCATGAAGAAATCACATGCACATAGCTATTATTTTTTAATAAACCCTCAACCTTTTTGCATCTGGAGGCATTTGGGATATAAGAGCAAACTGAAACACAAAGCAACCATTTTTAGATTTGGTCACTTTTAAAATCCTATCTAGGAATCTTTATTTCCTGGCAACATGTTGGACTAAGTACGTGCATTGACATTTCCCCTCCATCAATGTTTTCATTTAAACAATGAAAAATATGCTGACAAAAATATTTTAATGTAATATCTTCTTAAATATATTTATGAGTAGTACTAAAGTAAGTCATACTCAATTAAGTAGTCATTGAGGGCATTTGTCTAACCTCATGAATTTGAGCATAAGAGTTTTCAGACATGTATGGTTTGGGAGAGATAAAACAAAATCCAGACAAGCTTATGCAAGCTTGAAAATTCAATAAATATCTTCTTATAAAACTAAAGCAAGCAAAATATAACCAGAGACATGGAAATTAAGAACAATCTGACAGTAACCAGAGGGGATAGGGGAGGAGATAAGGGGGGGGAGGGTTTTCAGGAACAACTATAAAGGACACATGGACAAAACCAAGGGAGGGAGTGGAAGCAAGGGAGGGAGGTGGGTTTAGCTGGAGTGGAGGGAGGGGTGGTGGGGGGTAAGGGCAGACAATTGTAATTGAACAACAATAAAATAATTTTTAAAAATAAAAATAAATCCCACCCTGGCTGGTGTAGCTCAGTGGATTGAGCGCGGGCTGCAAACCAAAAGGTCGCTGGTTCGATTCCCAGTCAGGGCACATGCCTGGAGTTGCAGGCTAGGTCCCCAGTGGGGGCCATGTGAGAGGCAACAACGCATTGCTGTTTCTCTCCCTCTCTTCCTCCCTCCCTTCCCTTCTGTCTAAAAATAAATAAATAAAATATTTAAAATAAAAAATAAAAATAAATCCCAAATGGATTTAAAAAAAGACTTTCAACACAAAATGCCTCTCCCAATGAGCTTATATTTTAATGGGGGGAGACACATACAATAAATAAAATAATATACAGTTTATCTGATGGTGATGAGTGCTATCGAGGAAAGAAAGCAGCAAGAGGAATAGGAAGGGTAATGAAGTTGGCATACTGTATACAGTCATCCCTCGCTATATCTCACTTCACTTCTTGCGGCTTCACTGTATTGCGGGTTTTTTAAAATATATATATCTAATTCTGCATCGCGGAGTTTTTGCTATATCGTGGGATTTTGCGGTATATAAGTATTTATATAATATTTATGGTTTTAATTATTTTTGCCTAAAAATAAAACTCCCTATAACT
>PVJI01013469.1:0-47667 GCA_004026765.1 Micronycteris hirsuta
GGGCAAAGATTAGAATCACCTTACTGGATTGATGTTTATTTCTTTAATTAATAGTGAGATTGAGCACCTTTTTATTTGTAGTACCTCTTCTCTAAATGTCCTATATTTGGTTTTATCCGTGTTCTGATTGGATTGTCACTCTTTTTATTGATTCATAAAAGATGTTATAGATTCTGGAGAAACACTAATCTCTCAGCCATTATGTGTGTTGGTTTTTTCCAGTCTGTCACTTTTCATTTATGTTTTTTATAGGATTTTACTTTTGATGTGGCCAAATTTACAAATCTTTCCTCTATGGATTTTTTTTTCAGACTTGGTTAAGAGGATATCCCATTGTGCAAAATCATAAACATACTTTCTGATATATTCTTCTAATACCTCAATACTTTAATTTTTCACATGTAGATCGCTACCATCTGGAATTTTTATGTGTGAATAGTGTAAGGTAGGGAGCTACCTTCAATTTTTCCAAATAGAGAACCAACTGTCCCAATGCCTTTAACTGAAGAAGCTGCCATTTCTCCATGGAACTGAGATACTACCTTTATCTCACCATAGATGTGTGTGTATTATTTTATTCTGACAGCTCATTGGTCAATTTTAAGATAACATCTTTTATCTGATCAGAGATCAGGTTTTGATCCTGATCTCTGATAAGATAGTCTCCCTCCTCTTTTTTTTTTTTTTGACGATGTTATTTATTTATTTTTAGAGAGAGGAGAAGGGAGGGAGGAAGAGCAATGTATGGTTGCCTCTCACATGGCCCTCACTGTGGACCTGGCCCGCAACCCAGGCATGTGCCCCGACTGGGAATCGAACCGGGACCCTTTGGTTCCCAGCCCGCGCTCAATCCGCTGAGCTACACCAGCCGGGCTCCCTCCTCTTTTTTTAAAAAGAATCTTCAACATTCTAACACATTTACTCTTTCTTTTTTTTTTTTTTTAGATTTTTTTTTTCCCAGAGAGAGGAGAAGGGAGGGAGAAAGAACAATGTACGGTTGCCTCTCACATGGCCCCCACTGGGGACCTGGCCTGCAACCCAGGCATGTGCCCCAACTGGGAATCAAACCGAGACCCTCTGGTTCCCAGCCCGCGCTCAATCCGCTGAGCTACACCAGCCGGGCTCTTTCTTATGAATTTTTGAATGTGTGGTTCTATGAAAAATCCTATTGAGATTTTATTGATATTGTATTCCATTTGTATATAAATTTGGTGACATCATGGTATCAATTCTTCCCATCCATGTACATTCATCATTCCACACCTGTCTACTGGGCACACCTGTGCCAGCGCTGCTCTGGGTAGTGGGCATACAGCAATCTACAAATGAGCCACTCTCATGGAGTTTATTTCTTGAGTAATACGGTGAGTTACGTTCTTGAGTATATTATTTATTTAAGTCTTTTTATATTCTTCACTGAAATGTTAGTTTTACTTTCTTGGCAGGTTTGTTCCTAAATACTTCCTTTTTCAAAAATGTATATAAACTTGGTCATTAAGTTTCTCCACACAACTTGTAAACTCTGTAAGTATTCTTTCCCTTAAAAGCATTCAAGATAAGTATTTTAAAGAGTAAAAATTTAGTTTGCTTCTTTTAGTTCTCTTTGGGAGGTAGAGTCATAGATGCAAAAAGCATTGGATATTTTCAACCCACCATTTCAGAAAGGCTGCACTCTCTAATGAATAAAACTTTAAAAATTTAAAGAGTAAATATTCAAACTTTTGTTAGTTTAAATAATGGTTCAAAAATTTGTTTAGGATAATATTATAAAGGTAAAGACAAGTTAAATTACATGGTTATACAAATGTTTAATGGTTATTTAGTTAACCCCTTTTATACTTGCGATTATTGGCAAGAATGCAGGGGGTAAACTTTTACGAGACAAAGTCCTACAAAAACCACTAAAAATAAAAAGCACTAACTTCAAAGAATTGAAGAGCATCTTTACCAATAAGATTAGTTAAAGTTTAAAGAAACCGATAAAGCCAGTGCTGGTCAGATTGTGAGAAAATAAGTGTCGCCTGGCCCCACGCCATGGATGGCAATTTGGCAATGCCAGTCAAAGTCCAAAACGTACATCTGCTCTGACTCAGCAATTCTACTTCCAGGAAGGAACTTGGCCTTCAGATGCATTCTTAGGAAAGCTCAAAGACATTTGCACAAGAGTGCTCACTTCAGCCTCATTTCCAACGACCAAAAGATGAGAAACAAGTCAAATATCCATCAAAAAAGTTTTGCTACATTGCGGTACATCCACACGATGGTGTTTTCTCCTGACTTTAAAATGAATGAGGAAGGTCTGTTATCAACACTAGAGAAAGATGTGCTGCCAAAAGCAAAGAGCCAGTAACAAAACATTATATACAGTGTGGTGCAATTCACACAACACACACACACATGCATGCCACGCACATGCACACATGTATTTGAATATGCATAGAAAATTCTGGAAACTGAGACAGAAGCCTGTTAACAGTGGTTGCCTTCGGAAAATAGAACTGAAAGAGCTGAGGAGAAGGAGGTTTTTACTTGAAAACCTACGCTCCTCTGTTTGATAGTTTCACAAAGCAAATATCATAATTCGATCACGAAAGAACTAATAATCTCTCCGGCCACCCCAACCGCCCCCCATCAACGTGGCAGAATTTGATTTGTTTTACATGACCAGCGGCTTGGGTTACTTTTACTTTTGTTTCTTAATGTGAAGTTGGACACTACCAGAGACTGAAATGATAAGGAACGGTCACACACATGGCGCTCAGGAGAAAGAATTTCCTTTGTGGGAGGCTTGGCAGCATGACTGATGATTTGGCTAAGTATAGAATTCAAGTTCAAATTTCTTTCTCTTCAGCACTTGGAAGATATTGCTCCATTATCTCTACATATCTAATATTGCAGTTAGGTTCTCTGTTACAAATAGACTTCCAGTACCTGACAGAGATATTTACTCCTGTTTCAGGCAAAGCAGAATTAACATGGGCCGCAGGATCCATCAGCCACTCCTGACCATGGAGACATCTCAGGAGGGAGGCACGGAAGTGAAATTGTTGGAGAGCAGAAAATAATAAGAGCTGTAGGAACCCCCAGGGAGACAGAAGGAGCCTGGGACTAAATGAGGGAAACAGACTAGAAGGGAGGAGCGTAGGGCCAGGTGTCACCAGCAGGGGGTGCTCTCAGCAGAGCTTTCCAGTCCCGCCCTCCTCTCTGCACCACGTGGCCCTGAGCAGATCAGGGCCTGAAGGGATTGCAAGTCAGGAAAACAGCCCCTCAAAGCCAGCAGCCTTTTGCAAGAGGGGATGTTCCACTGTGGAGCTGGACCCTTGCCAGACTAGGGAATGGAAACAACAGGTCCTGTCCTTTGCCCTGAGGGCCAGAGTATTATGACCTAAGGGGACGTTCTTGCCTTTACAGAGGCACACGGAGACTCCCTGATAGGTAAGGTCCTGTGGTAGAGGGGAGGGAGGAAACGAAAAGGAGATGAGCCCAGATTGTAACCCTAGAGTCACTCTGCTCTGGGAAATGAGTCCCCCCTATCCCCACAACCCCCTTATCTTTGCCCCGTGCACACTCCTCAAACTCGACAAGAGGAACTCAACATGCTGTGGAATAGGCTTCCATTCTCCTCCCAGGCCATAACCAAGTGACACTGATCTCAGGAAAGTACTAATAAGTTGGTGTAACACTCAAAAATTAATCAACAAAGTTTACCATAAATATGAAAGAAAAATCACATCATCTCTCATTAGATGTAAAAAGATCATTTGACAAAATCCAACGTCTATTACTGAATTTTTTTAGACGCTCTCTGCAAAGTAGAAATAGAAGAGAACTTTCCCAAAGCTGATAAGGTGTATCTACAAAACAACACATTATGCACACGATACTTAGTGGCGGGAGACTGAATGCTTTGTTCCCAAGATCAGGAACAAAGCAAGCGTGTCCACTCCTGTTATGTCTATTTCACATTGTACTGGAGGTCCTGTCCAGTGCAGAGAGGCAAGAAAAGGAAATTAAAATTCTCAAAATTTGAAAGGAAAAAGTAAAACGTCTTTGTTCATAATAATATGATCACATATATAGGAAATTCTAAAGAATCTATAAAAAAAAGCTACAAGAACAAATAAGTGAGTTTGGTAAGGTTGCAGTATATTAAGACCAAAATTTTAAAAAATCAGTTGTGTTTCTATATACTAACAATAAAAATTCAGAAATTGAAATCTAAAATAACAATACCATTTATAATAGCATCAAAAATATTCAATAATGAGGAATGAATCTGACAAAAGACGTGTGAGCTCTGTACTGAAAACTACAGATCATTGTTAGGAGAAATTAAAGGCCTAATAAATGGAGAGACATGTTTTGTTCATAGGTCAGAAGACTCAGTATTGCTCAAATATCAATCCTTCCCAGACTGATCTAGCTGTTGAATATTCATTGTGTCCTTAATACTTGAGAGTCCCTGCAAAGCTGCTGGGTGGGTACTGCTGTTGTCTTGGGGGTTTCCGTGAGAGAGGCAAGGGGCACACAGCGAGCTACACGCTGGTGGCTCCTCAACTGGGCTGCGATACCAGCTGTTTCTGCCAGCTGTTGCCAGCCACCTGAAGTGCAGCCCGGTCTCCAGTCCAACCTGCCACTCCCACCGTTCTCATCTGAAGGCAGACATCTTGAAACATGTACAGGGGTGGGCAAGAGTAGGTTCACAAGTGTAAAGAAATGGATGACAACAAAGAACTCCATGCCAAAGTGTGCTTGAGTGTAGCTAGTAGAGAAGGAAGTGTAAATAATGAAAGCCAGTAATCAGAGCACTTACGATATTGCACCTAAGTGCAACTGTGCCCTTGTGACATTCTTTTGAGTTAATGAAGCTATTGTGATCATCTTAACCTTCATGTCTTTTTTCCATATAAACTATTGTAAACCTACGTTTGTCCACTACTTTATAAATGGAATACTACTCAGCCATAAAAAAGGATAAAATATTGCCATCTGCAACAACACGGATGGATCTTGAGACTATCAGGCTAAGCAAAAAAAAAAAAGTCAGATGGAAAAGGACAAGAGCCCTATGATTTCACTCATATGTGAGATAGAAAACAGAAAGCAACAAGTGAATGAACAAGACAGACAAACTCATAGTCACAGACAACAGAATGGTGGTGACCAGAGAGGAAGAGAGGTGGTGGGGTGGGGGGGGGACAGAGGGAGGCTAGACTTTGGGTGGTGAGCACACAAAGCAATATGCAGTTGACATGTATATGTTACTAACCAATGTCACTCCAGTAAATCTAATTTAAAAACAGGAGTTCCAGCCAAGATGAAGGGTAGGTAGAAAACATTCACTTCCTCACACAACCAAAAGAGAATAACAACCAATCTAAAATCAATAAACAACAAGAAGTGCCAGAAAATCAAACTGCACAGAACTCCGACAACCAAGGAAGTAAAGAAACAATCAAACAGAACAACCAGACTGGTAAGAACCCTCGGCAAGGTGGCAGACCACTCAGGCAGGGCTGGCTGGGAGAAAACACAGCGAGGAGGCAGACCGTGCAAGCAGGGCTGGCTGTAGCGAGGTGGTGGACCCTGTGGGCAGGGCTGGCTGAAGGCAAAACTGAGACAGAGCTGACTGTGAACTACGGTAGTTGCCCTGGTGGGAGAAACTCCCAGTCTCACACAAAGGTTCCTTGGAAAGTGGGCTAGAGACAAGCAGTGAGCTGCATTGGTCCCTCTCTGGCCCCTCCCCCACAGGCAGTGCCTGCAGCACAGCAATGAGGGTTGCCCTGCCTGGGTGAACACCTAAGGCCCCGCCCCCTTACAATTTAACAGGTGCATGGAGACAAAGAAATATGGCCCAAATGAAAGAACGGAACAAAGCTTCAGAAAGAGAGCTAATCGATGAGAAGATAACCAACCTATCTGATGGTGAATTTAAAGCCCTGGTAATCAAAATGCTCACAGAACTGATTGAGCTTGGTTGAAAAATGAAAGATACCAAAAATGAAATAAAGCAAAATATTCAGGGAACCAACAGTGACAGGAAGGAAACCAGGACTTAAAGCAATGACTTGGAACAAAAGGAAGAAGTAAACATCCAACTGGAACAGAATGAAGAAACAGGAATTCAAAAAAATGAAAAGAGGCAGAGGAATCTCTGGGACAACCTGAAATGTTCCAATATCCATGGCACCCCTATCCATTATAGGGGTGCCAGAAGGAGAACAACAGCAAGAAATTGAAAACTTACTTGAAAAAATAATGAACGAAAACTTCCCCAATCTGGTGAAGGAAATAGACTTCCAGGAAGTTCAGGAAGCCCAGAGAGTCCCAAGGAAGTTGGATCCAAAGAGGAACACACCAAGACACATCATCAAGTTACCCAAGATTAAAGATAAGGAGAGAATCTTAAAAGCAGCAAAAGGTAAGGAGACAGTTACGTACAAAGGAGTGCCCATAAGACTACCAGCTGATTTCTCCAAAGAAAACTTGCAGGCAAGAAGGGGCTGGGAAGAAGTATTTGAAGTCATGAAAGGCAAGGATCTACATCCAAGATTACTCTATCCAGCAAAGCTTTCATGTAGAATGGAAGGGCAGATAAAATGCTTCCCAGATAAGGTCAAGTTAAAGGAGTTCATCATCACCAAGCCCTTTTTATATGAAATGTTAAAGGGACTTACATAAGAAAAAGAATATAAAAAGTATGAACAGTAAAATGACAACAAACTCACAACTATCAACAAATGAACCTAAAAGAAAAACAATGAAAACAAAAACTAAGCAAACAACTAGAACAGGAACAGAATCAGAGAAATGGACAGCACGTGGAGAGATTTCAGTGGGGAGGGGAAGGGAGGAATGGGGGTGAAATGTACAGGGAAGAAGCTTAATTAGTAGGCATAAAATAGACAGGGAGAGATTAGAATGGTATAGGAAACAGAGTACTCAAAGACCTTATATGTACAAACCATGGACATGAACTAAGGAGGGGGAATGCTGGAAGGTTGGGGGGTGCAGGGCGGAGGCTGGGATAAAGGGGAAAAATTGAGAAAACTGTAATAGCATAATCGATAAAATATACTTAAAAAATAAAAATAATTGAAAAGAAAGCCAGACATACTCACCTTTGCCCCTTGGCCCATAGGGAGGACCATGGGAAAAATTCAATCAACCTGGTTACTTCCCACAAGGAACCCCAGCCAATCAGTAGCCCCCAGGGGGTCTCTTCTGCTCTGTGTCACCACCAGGCCTGGAGCAACGTGCAGAACGCCCCCACCCGCTCCCTGCTTACAGGGTTCTGAGTCTAATCTCCCATCTGGCTGTCTTTTCTGGAACCCTGCCATTTCTAGTTGACTAAGACTTCTTACTTTCCAGTGGAACTATGCATGGTGAGTGTTCACTTCTTTGAGTGGTTTTTCTTACATCTATTTTTTCCATGAATATGGTACAGGGGAATCACGACTGCAGAAGGTGCCTTCTCTCTCTGTTTCCGTCGTCCCCTTGCGCAGTCTCTTTCTCCCTCCAGGACCCGCCACAACTCTAAACACCTGGTCCCACAACCGGGGACTCAGGAAGCTGCCAAACTTTCTTCTTCAGAGAAGAAACTCAAGAGCTGCTTGGTCTTCTAGCTGTTCATTGGCGCTGCCACAGGTGCTCTGGGATGTAGTTTCCAGGTCAAATTCAGCAGGACCTGCCCCTTGAGGAGTCTGCCCCAGGTAGAGCCCAGCATGGGTTTTGTGAAAATAGACTTTATTATAATAAAATGTCTTTTTAAACAAATGCCCCCACCATCCCTCACCCCTGGAGACCAAAGTGGGGGTGGGCTTCAGTCAAACAATCTCCCACCACAGCGAAGGAAACATGCAGAGACTCACCCAGCCGGTGGGGGCGGAGGGGGGAATGGATGGTTAGGGGAAGGGCAGAGAGCCCCTACCCCACTCTAAACTGGGAATGTATGAAAATAGCTGCATAAATCTGTCCTTTTCCCCAGCCCCAGACTCTGACGGGGGCCGGAGGAAAATGATGCAAAAGAGAAATTGAATCCAATGAGCAAAATAAGGCAAACCCAACTCCTGCTTTCTGCCCACTGGCCCCTCGGGTCTCTGGGGTTGAGGACACACAGGGGTCAGAGGCCGGCTGGCAGGGAGGGGTGGAGCATTCTGTGGGTGGGGTTAGGCCCGCTTTGGCATGGCCTTTCTCCTCCTGGGCCTGTGCAGTGGAAGCGAGATGGAGGAAGCTGGGCTGAGGCACTGAGTATGTACATATATACATGGCTCTGCCGCCTGCCCCATGGGGCGGGGGCTCAGGACAATCCAGTGCAAACTTTCCTTTCTGGGGAGGGAAGACATGATTGGGACAGCCAGTGTCATCAAAGGGAACAGGCCCCTTTCCCCCCTCAGGGTCCCCCATCCTGGGAGCAGGGAGGGCCAGAGAAGGGGCTAGCATCGTCGGGTGAGAAACTACCTGTAGTGGGTGGACTAAGAGTCCCAGGTCCAGTCCTGGCTCTGTGTCTGAAATGCTCAGCCACCTTGGCGAGCTACTTCCTCTCTGGGCCTCAGTTTCCCCTCCTATAAGAGGAAGGTGCCCATTCAGAGGATTCATCCTCAAGGACTAATCTAGCTATGACCTGCACGGAGTCTCTGAATCCGTTCCAAGTGCCACAGTGTTAACTCAGAAGAACAGAAATCAGGGGCCTTCCCCAGTCCGCCCCCACCAGGACAGTGATCTTGGGGCCTCAGAGGGCCACTTCTTCTGCAGGATGAGCCAGAGCGTCACTCCTTCTTCCCAGAGCCCAGTTTCCTGAGGAGCTGCTTCCCCTTAGAGAAGAGACCCCGCACCTTCTTGCTTGTGCCCTGTTGCTCCCCCAGTTCAATCCTGGGGAGGCTCCCAGGGCCAGGGGCACAGGGCCAGCCTGGAGGCACTGGGGGCCCTTGTGTTGAGCTGGCCCAGTCCTGGAATGTGAGAGAAAAGGGACAAGGTCAGGGCCCAGCTCCCTGCTCTAACCTGACTCCTTTGGCCTAAAGCCTCAGCGCCCCCATGCCACAGAGCCATGGTCAAGGACCAGAACCCCACCACTCCACCCCTGCCCTCCACCAACAAAGCACAGAGAGGTGAATGAGCACAGTGATGCTGAGGAAGCACTAAACTAGGAGTCCAAAGGGATTGAGGCAAGCCCCTCCCCTTCTCTGGGTCTCTCTGTGGGGTGCTGGGCTGACAGACCTCAAGAGTCCTTGGGCCTGACCCTCAGGCGAGGTACCCCGACCTCCCCCATGTTGTCCCCTCCCAATGAAGGGAGAGCAAGGACCAGGGCCACTTGGAGGCAGCTGTTGCCTCCAGAGAAGGCAGTTCTGTACCAGTTCACAAAGGAGCATGCCCTCCAGCCCAGAGATGTGCTTCCCCAGGGCCTTGGGGTGGGGACACTGCCCACCCACCCCACGTGGCGGAGATCGGGACTCTTCCCTGGAAGGGCTTGGGAAGCTGGCGGGAGCCTGGGGTTGGAGGCAGTCAGGGGTCACTCAGCCCCAGCACAGGCCCGGAGGCTGCCTGGCCCCTCCTTAGCACCCCTCCCTGCTGACTCCCTTAGCTCCACCTGCAGCTGTGAGCATTCCCTCTGCCACAGGCCCACCCAGGCAGTGCTGTTAGTGGTCTCAGGACAGGGATTGGGCAAACAGAAGAGCCACCAGGAAGTGTCCCCTGACCGCCTGTACCCCCACATTCCCCACCATGATCTCCTGTGCCTGGCACAAGTCAGGTCTTGCCAGCCTGCATGCTGCCCACTCCCCACTCCCTTCCTCAAACCTCCACCTGCCACCAGAGCCTGGCGGTCTCCGCCAGAGCCAGCCATGGGGCCTAGAGCCGGGGCAGGGAGCTGCACGCCAGCCCCACGAAGGCCCTGGGGGAAGCAGCAGGGCCTACCCACCAAGAGGTCTGCTAGCACCTAGAGGTTCCAGCACCTCCTGCCCACCAGCCAGAGCTGGGGGCTGGGGGCTGGCCGGGGGCCCCAGGCCCTTCCCACCCCCTCACAGGGGTCCTTCTACAAGGTGGAGGCACTGGGGGAGGGAGCCGCTGAGGACTCAAACAGAAGACACAGGGTGTGGAATATCTATGGACTCCAAGGGCTTGAGGCCCCTGTCTGCTCCCCTCAGCAGAGGAAACGGAGGGTTGGAAGTAAAATCACGCATCTCACCCCTAACAGGGCATGATGCAGACGACAGGGGCAGGGAGGCTATTATCACCGGTGGCTCTACAGCGTCATCCTTCTGTCACCAGGAATCGTCATCATATTACAGTACACCACCGTCATGTAATGTCATGTACACTGGTGAGTCATGGTAGGGATGTCATGTAATATTCCCTAAGCCGTACGTGTGAAGGACTCTGAGGAGTCAGCTAATATGGACATTGTATACTGGGATGACGTAACCCGATGACAGCTGGCACAGGCCGAAGGGGAGGGCATGATCCTGTACCCAAACCCAGCGGAAACCAAGAGCCCCCATTCCCTGGAAGAAAGTGGAAAAGCCGGGTGAGCTCCAGCGTGCGAGACCAAGGGGTGCTGTCTGATCATGGGGATGGAGGAGTGGGGGTCACGTGGACATAGGGGCCGGTCCCCCACTTACATGTGGCTCTCTCTACATATATCTATCTCCATCTAGCACTGGACTCTTCTCTTCCTCGTTCTCTGAAGATCAGGGAACAAAGAGAGGACATGGGTTATGGACAAACCCACCAGGTCTCTGCCCAGTCACCAGATCCCCGGGTCATGGGGGCTGGTCCTGCTTTGCATCACCTTTGCCTTTGGAGCTAATGCAGATGGAAACCCAGGGGTTCCTGGTTCGGGCCTGGCCTCCTTACCCTCTCCCTGCCCTGTGGGGCTGAAGCTTAACTGGACTCCACCCACCCCAGAGAGGCAAGCTCTAAGAATGAGAACCCAGGAGACTGGGCCTTGGGGGGCAACGGGCTTAAAAGGCTACAAGGGGACAGGGAGATCCGCAGGGCGGGAGGTTCCCTGAAACCAGGGCTGTGGCTGGCTAGAGGTGGGGCAAATGGGGGTTCTTTCACACAGGGCTCCCTCACCTGCATCAACCCCGAGGGGCGGGCAGCTGGCTGGGGAGCAGGGTCACAGCCATCAGCCCCCTGCAGAGAGGGCACTACTCAGCAGCTCCAGCCTGGGTGTCGGGCTCACCTGCATCATCACCCCCTGCGCCCTCCCACCGCCCAGCCCTGGCCCCACCAGCAGAGTACAGACCCAACTGTTGAGCTGGGAGCCCAGCTCCTCACTGACCTGACTGTTGGCCTGGGGTGTCCTGGGCCCCTTGTTTAAGCTGCTCACCTCAGGCCCAGGCTCCTCCAAAAAGTTAGATGGCACTAGGCCCCTCTGTCCATTCAGTTCCCCCTGGAGAGGAGGTAGTGGTGAGGCTGAGATCAGGAGAGAGGCCTCAGCCCCACCCCCTTGACCCGGAAGCCCCTGGAGGAACAGCCTGGGGTCAACATCTCTGTCCTGGGAGGTGACCTGTCCGTGACTCCGGCATCTCTCGGGAACCTTTGCTCATCCCCTTCCCAGATTGGGGTCAGCCCTTTCTGAGAGGGCCGGTGAGGCATTCTCACGTAGTAGAAGCCGTCATCGTCCATGCCGCCAAAAACAGTGATGACATCCCCTGCTCGGAAGGGCAGCTCTGCCTACGGAGAGACCAAGAGGCAGGTGTCAGGCCTGGGGAGGCCCTGCCACCCCCCCCCCCCCGCATTGGCTGGACTCTCTGCAAGGATCCTCACCTCCACATCCACATTGGGGGAGCTCTCCCGGGGGTTGTAGTCGAACGCAGCCACCATGGAGCGGGGAGCTCTCAGGCTGGCAGAGGAGACCAGCTCGGGGGGACCTGCAGGGGAAGGGGAGGAGATTGGGAACTCTCTCTGGACTCCCCCAGCCCACCCCACCTCTGCACTGGAGGTCTGCTGGCCCCCTATTTCCCACCTCCCCCACTAGTTGTAGCTGCTGTGGAGAGACCAGAGGGACAGCCCGCCCCACCCCTTTCCCCATTTCCCCGCCCCAGGGATGGCCCCTCACCTGCACAGTGCTGGGCAGGACCTTCTGACTCAGCTGCGGAGAGAACGTGCACGTGAGCCCCCCACCCACCCCACGTCCCCGCTCAGGGGAGCACAGGGCAGGCAGGGTGCTCAGCCTCATGTTAGTGATGCAGGAGAGGGACACTCAGAGAACACCTGAGCACGGCCCTTTGGTTTGGGTACTGAACTAAGGCCCGGAAAAGGTAACTTCTTCCAGGTGGCACAGAATTTATAGTCAAGTACTTTTGGGAACAGAGGCCCCGGCAAGCCACTCCCCACCCCCATTAGAATGAAGTGCCCTCCTGGAGAAGGGACGGATGTGGCGAAGGTCTGCCCTGATACCCTTTACGTATGCAAGTCTCCACACTCGTCTCCCCAGAGGGCCAAGCGATGACCCCCACTCCCACTCACCCTCACAGGCCCCAAAGGAGCAAGGGGTCTTACCCACCTTTCTTGGAGCGGCGGGGCTTGGGGGGAGGCCCAGTTGTGCAGGCTGTGGAGTACAGAAAGGGACCATTCCCTGATCCAGGAAGGCAAGTGGATGTAAGAGAGGAACTGAGGCAGGGAATAGGACAGTGACTCTGGAGTCTCCTCTTGAGGCCGCTCCAGGGTCCCCACACACGAGTTTCTAAAGGGTGTTCCTCCCCCACCCAAACCCCCCAGGATCGAAAGTACAAAGCCCATCCCTCTGTAGTACACCCCACTGCATGTGGCAAGCTCACTGCGGTGGACACACTGGCCGCAGTCTCTGTGAGGCCCCAGTGGCTTTGCTAGACTTGATAAGCCAGGCATCCTGCCGCCACTCCAGACACACTCATTCTCCACACCCCAGACAGACAAAGCTCAAGAGGGGTTGAGTTGGACCTGGGGCGGCAGGACTTGGGTGAGGGGCAGCAGCAGGTCCTACCTGAGCCCTCAGTGAGAACACCTGGGGACAGATAACCCCTCTGAAATAGCTGCTGTCTTCCTGCGGGACTGTCCACAGCCACCTCGGCCACCATGTTGCAGGGGATGTAGCCCGTCCGGCCCCCAGCTTCGCCCCGGTAGAAGCCATCCGCATCCTTTTCTCCAAACACCTGGAGGCAAAGACCGGCTGTTTCGGGAAGCCAGTTCAGTGTGCTCCCTGTGCCCAAGGTCCCGGCCCACGGCACTGCACTTGGAACTGCAGAACATTCTCCCTTTTGTGGGCCATGGAACAGGAAATAGGGGGCAAGGGCCAAGAAAAGGGATCGGAGGGATGAGAGAAAATCATCCTTTCCATATTATCATCATCAACTGCTGTCTGCACACCCGTTCCCCCGGCCCACCCCAGACTGCAGCTCCCCAACCTCAGAGCCACAGCAAAAGCCTTCAGTAAACGCCTGGAAGCATAACAGCAGCTGTGATGGTGACGGCAGCAGCTGCACTGGGCGGCGCACCAGGGACCCTGTGTGCACTGAACCGCGTGAACCTCACAAAACCCTGGGAGGTAGACACTGACATTATCCCCATTCTACCAATGGGGAAACTGGGGCCCAGAGGAGCCGATCTACTCAAGGCTGCACAGCCAGAAGTGGTAGCCCCGCTCTGTCAGTCTCTAAAAGCTGTGTTCTGGCCCAGACGTGGTGACATCTCCACGCAGGACAGGACGGAGAAAGGAGGGCCTGGCCAGTGAGTCACCTTCAGGATCTGGCCCTCCCGGAAGGGGAGCTCCTCTTCCCCGGCATCAGGGTTGGGTGACATTGACACGGGGTCATAGTCAAACAGAGCCACAAAGACCCTGACGGGCAGGTCCTGGTAAACCAGCGCTTCTTCTGGGGGGCTCCTCAGAGGGGCTACGGAGAGTTGGGGAGAGAGAGAGAGCAGCGATAATGAGTTCTGGCCAAGGGGTTAGGAAAGGCCGCCTGCACCAAGCCCAGCCCCCCATAGGTGCTCACCCAGCTCGGCGGTGCCTGGCCTGGGGGCCCGGGCCCTTCTATGTGGGGGGCCCCTCCTCCCAGTGCTGTCTTGCCCTCTGGGCTCCCCAATCTCTGTTGCCTGCAAAGAGGGGGCAACAGAAGGCAGAAAGGTCACACCATCCCGCTGGCGGGCACCTCAGCGGAGGCAGGACCGCGCCCCGCACGTGCTCCCCAGCTCTGCCCCATCAGCAGCAGCAGCGCAGCAGAGCGGGGGCACAACATTCCTCTCCTGGAGACTGGGCCTGGCCTCACCGGAGAGTCAGACACCCCCCGGGATGGGGGGAGGGCAGGAGGGGAGGCCCCAGCTCCAGCCGCCCTAGTAGATGTGTGCAGCAGAGGGGACTGAGGTGAGATCTTAGAGTTGACCAAGGAGCGTGTGAGAAGAGGCCCTCTTCTCAGCGTCAGGGTTGGGTGACGCTGGACATCACAGTCAATGTCCTAAGCAGAGGAAAGGACCCCCTGCCCACAGGCAGGGGGCTGGTTGGCGGCAATTGGCAACTAACAATAACAGAATATTGTGCATCCCGGTTCCGATCAGCAGAAGCAGCAAAGCAGTGGAATGTGGGTGGGAGGAGGCGGGTGCGGGAGCCCGGAGGCCCGGCCCCACCTCAGCTGATGAAGGCGGCAGCGTGGAATGGGAGCAGCTGGTGGGCAGCAAGCAGAGCCACCGGCGGCGACAGCAGGCAGGGGGCTGCCCGGGGTGGGGAGGGCGCACGGACCCGGGAGGCTGGCTCCTTGGCTCTGCCAGTCGCACTGCGGCCTCTCGGCTCTGGCTCCCCTTTCTCCCAGGCCGGGAGGCGTGGGTAGGGGTTGGGGCCTGAATTAGCCTTCAGGGCCCCCCTGGGCTTTCCTGTGGATGCTGTGCCCCAGGCCTCCCCATCTCCAAGGTAGCAGGAGCTGGCGATGCTGATACCCCCGCCGCCCGCCTCCTGCTCGTCCTCAGAATCATATTCGATGCTGATTTCCAAGCACTTTGGGGAGAGACAGCTGACCAGGCCAGATTCTGGGGTCTGGCCACGCAGGCACCTCTGGGGAGGAGCTGGCCGCCCTCTCCCACCAGCCTCTGGTCCACCCCTGGAGCCCTCGCCCACAGCGGGGCTTCCCCTCTCCCGTGTGGGGCCTGGTCGTCCAGAGGCCTGGGGCCCGCTGTTGCTGAGAAGGCGGCTGCAGTGTTCACGGGGATCTGGGGACCGCTTGCGGTTTGGGGGCTTCTCGGTGGAGCCACTTCCTCTCCTCCAGCTGTTTCCACCAACCAGTCCGGACACAACCTCCAGGTGGTTCCCGGCACTGGAGGGCTCAGGAAACAAGGGACATGGTCCAGGTCCTTGCGGTACACTGCTGTCACAGCCCAGGCCCAGCAGTGTGGGCTCAGGTGCGCTGCGGTCTCGGGGAGAAGAGCCTGCCCCTGGCTTCTCCACCTCCTCCTCCTCCTCTTCCTCCTCCTCCTCGGGGATGCTGAAGAGCTTCTTGCTGCAGAACTGCTGGAGGGGCAGCTCCAGGATCTGCTCCAAGATCTCCTCATCACTGTCAGTCTCAGAGAAGGGCTCGGGCTGGGGCTGGGGCTGGGGCTGGGGGAGGGCAGCAGGGAAGAGAGGTCCATGGGAAGAGGAAAGAGCTGTGACCTTTGCTCTCAAATGAGGGCAGGGGTTGCGGGCAACCCCATAGCCTACCCTCAGCTCCCTTCAAGAGGAAGGACCAGAGAGGGGGCTGGCCCAAAGTCACACGGTGTGTCCAGGGCAGAGCCAGAAAAAGAATGAGGGAATACACCCAAGGAACAGGCTGCGCGGATGCTCGGGCCCCTGGGAGACAGCAGCAGGCTGTGCCTGTAACAGCAGAGACCCCCTACCCCTTCCCCTGCAGCCCCCAACACAAGGGTCTCTGATGGCCAGGGTGCTGCATCTGGTGCGCTGGGGCGAGGGGAGGTGCAGCACACAGCTCCTCATCCGCCCCTTTCTTCCAGGAGGGCAGAGGCCAATCCTGAGCCACTTCCTATCTGCTTCTTAGGACAGGACCCAGGCCACACACCCAGAATGCTGCTGGCACTCAGTGGTGGCCAGAGCAGCTGCTGACACATAGGGTGGCGGCCCCTGGAACCCCAGGTCTAGGGCCCGCCGGCCCTTCCTCATCCCGTTACCTTGGGCCCATTCTCCCTGATGCCGTTGCCAGCAACCTGCTTCTGGAAAGAGCAAGTCCTGGAACCCGGCTCTTCCTCCTCTTCTTCCTCTTCCTCCTGGATGTCTGACAGATCTGAGTTCCGGCCCTGGTCCACAAAGGAGTTCACCGGGCCGACCCCAAGCTCTGCCATGTCCTCCTTCTGCAAGAGGGGAGACAAAGGACGAGACAGGGGAGGACAGTGAGGGACTTGAGGTGGGGAGCACGCTGGCAGGGTCAGCCCCCGCCAGAATGAAAGGGTCTCCTGGCAGAGGAAGAGGGCAATGTCCCAAATGGGGGTCCAGACGATGCAGGTAGGGAGAGGAAACCGGTGGGAGCCTAAGGGGAAGAGAAATCGGGGAAATAAAGTAGGAAAGAGATGGATACACAGCCCAGCCCAGCCCAGAGCAGAGAGCCAGCGGAGGGCGACCAGAGTGTGGCCGGCAGGAGACAAGGAGGCACACCCGATTCTTTGCGGTGGCAGTGTGTCCCCAAACTGTACCTCGGCTCTGGGCCTCAGCCCAGCCCCCGTGTCTCCTCCAAGGCTGGCCTCAGCACAGCGCACCTTCTGGGCCAATGCTCCCTCGGGGGAGCAGGGTGCCGGGCAGGCCTCTCCCGTGGTCCGCTCGGCCTGCTCCTGGGCCAGTGAGGAAGCGGCAGGCCCAGGAGCCTTCTCACCCGTGGCTGGCTGGCTGGCCCTCCTGTCCTCTGGGGTGCCCAGCACAGCTGCCCCAGCCTCCTCCTGGAATGGGAGGCACTGAGGAAGGGCCCAAGCCCCAGGCCCTTCCCCCAGCCTCCACCTGCTCCCCCCTCCCCAGTAGGGTACCTGGGAGCAAGGTGCTGGGGGCTCCTCTTGGGATCCTTTCAGTGTCTCGCTGAGAGGGCTTGCTGGGGGGTGCCCAGGGGGCTCTTGAGTTCCATGGGGCTCAGGAAAGCGGACGGGAGAGCTGGGGTCTCCAGGCCCTGGGGAGGCTGGAGCAAGGGCTGATCTGGCCTCTGAGCCTGGTCGTGGTGAAGGGGAAGGGCAGGAGACCCTGGCTGGCAGGCAGGCCACAGCCAGGGCTGGGGCAAGAGGAGCTGGAATGGAGTCGGCCGACTCGCCATGGGGCGACATGGTGCGCACGGCCACCTCGCTGCACACCTGCAGCAGCTGCAGCTGGGACAACTCCACCAGCACGCTGCCTGCTGTGGGCGAGGCCACCTCCATGATCTGCAGGGTGGAGGGAGCACAGGACAGGAGAGGGACGCTGAGATGGCCAAGTGTGAGGACACCACAGCAACAACAGTGACTGGCATTTGCTGGGCGCTGTGCTACACCTCACCTCAGCTAATCCGCCTGGCCACAGGGTTTCAGTGGTAGAGCAGTTTTTTTAATCCCAATTACCAAAACCCATGCTCTTAACCAATCTGCTACCTAGTGGCCAAATGCCGGGCACCAGGCATCGCCATGCTAGGCTGGGAGGACGAGGCCTCCGAGCATGAGACCCACATCCTGCCCCCAGGGCAAGGGTGGGCACAGTCCCTAGGCCATACCTTCTGCCCATCCGCATAAATGGCATAGCCTGTGACCCGGACGCCATTGGAGGTGCCAGCAGCATCGATTGTTACTGGGAGCCAGCTGATGATCAAGATTCCAGGGGAGGGCCCTGGCTCAATCTGCACATCCAGGGGGGCGTCAGGTGGGCCTGGGGGTAGGGGACACAAGACCCAGTAGTACAGGACACTCACCACCAGAGGCTGAGCCCAGCCCACTTTGCCATTTCCATGAAAACACCAATTGCAGCTGCCTCCCCTTCGGCCATCGTCCGTGGCCTGGCCTCCGGGCACCACAGACAGTCAGCGCCCGAGGCTGCATACCTGCCGCAAGCGTTGTGAACTGTAGGGTGGCCGTCCGCTGCTCTAGCCTCTCCCAGCCTGGTTCCCAGGACCCTCCAGGTGGTAGCTGAGCTTCCACTCGGGCCTGATAGAGTGTACCAGGCCGCAGGTGGCAGAAGGTGGCCCAGTAGGTGCTGGGGCGGGCAGGGGGGCATTCTTCCCCATTGAGGTAGATGGCATGAGCCAAGTTGCTATTGCTGGGCACCCAGGTGATCTCGGCAGAAGTGGCTGTCAGTCGATGGACCCGTAGCTGGCTTGGTACCACCCCGGCCCGGGTGCCCATCGCCAAGCAACAGCGCAGAGGGTCAGAGCTGCCCCGGCTGGTCAGGGCCTGCACAGAGACATGGAGGGACCCAGCCCGCAGGTCCAAGTTCTCAAGCACAGCCTTGGGGGGCGCCCCGGGTCCCAGGGTCTGACGCAGCTCCCCATTCACACAGATGTGGTAGCCACGTAGCTCCACTCGCTCGGGAGGCGGCTCCCAGGCCAGCACCACGCTGTGGGCCAGCTGCTTGAGGACAGCCAGATGGCGGGGGTAAGGCACAGCAGGGGGCTCGCCCAGGCCCTCAGGCGGGGGGCTCAGACTGAGTCGGTCCCCTGCAGCCTCCTCCTCGGATCCCGGCTGGCTTCGTCCCCCGGCGCTCTGGCCCCCACTACTGCTGCCACCCCCGCCTCCGCTCAGGAAACTGAGTTCAGGGCCCGAACTGTGGGACAAATCGGCCAGCTCCGAAGGGAGGGAGGTCAGGAGGTCGTCGTCGGACACACGCTCTACAAAATTGGAAGGAACCAGGCCCCTTCGGCCATCCATGAGCTCCCCTGGCAGAGGGAGGGCAGGGAAGGGGGAGACAGAGAGAAGGTAGAGAAAAACCAGTCCAATAAATGCATTTCAGCAATGGTCATTGGGCGATCTTCAGCATTTGATTCAAATCAACGTTTACCTGTCAGCGTTTCTAAAAGACAAGGGCAACCCAGGCCTGGGTTCGGGAGTTCCTGCTCACTTGTGTAAGTGTGAGAAAAAGTATTGCGGTTATATAGAAGAGTGCCTCTTCTTCTCCACGCATGTGTGAATCGCCCGGAGGTGTGTTAAAATGCGAATCACCTGGAGATTTGTTAAAATGCAGATTCTAATTCTGTTGGGCCTGCCTGGAGCTGAGATCCTGCGTTTCTAACTAGCTCACAGGAGATACTGATGCTGTGGGATGGAGACCTATGTGAATAAAGTGTGAACAACTGTTGAATTGAGGTGGGGAGCGCTGCTATTCTTTAATTCTTCTGTCCGTTTGACAAGCTGCACATTACCCAGGCCTGGGCAGCAGGGGCGGGGCTCCCCTCAACTTCCCTCTGAGGAAAACAGACAGCTCCGAAGGAAGAGCGGAGGCAGCACCTGCTCAGGGCAAGGGAAGGGATCTTTACAGACAAGAGACACAAGTGCCAGAGGAAAGAGTCTCCTGTGGGTGCAGGAAGGGGTTCGGCGCAGGCCTGGGTCTGGGAGTGGGACTGGCAGTCAGTCTAGGCAGCGAGCAAAGGTAAGTCCTGCCGCCTCGTGCCAGCTCCCCTGAACACCTGGCGACAGACTACAGTAACATGTGTTGCTATTTGACGGATGTCAAGGCAGGAAAAACACTGGGCACACGGCACGTCAGGTGGAGCTAATCTGGGAGAAGAAAACAGATCCCCAGGGAACAGAGGAGCTCGTGGCTGCCGTGCCTTCGTGGGCCACGGGGGACGCAGAGGGTGGGTGCGGGCAGGTCTGGCAAGTCTGCCCAACACCCTCTTTTTCTCTCTGGCTAGGGGAGAAGAAAAGGTAAGGAAACCTGAAGAAGAAACAACCGGGGCTTCCAACAGATTAGATCATGTAAGCACTGCCGTAGGTTCAACAGCGGCCTCCAAAACTGTGTCCACGTCCCAATCCCTGGGTCCTGTGAACACGACCTGAAGTGGAAAAAAGCATCTTTGATGACAGAATTAAGTTAAGAAGCTTGACGTGAGATCATCCCAGATTATCTGGGCGGGTCCTAAGTCCACTGACTATTGTCCTTACAAGAGACGCAAAGGGAGACACCGAGAGACAAGGAGAGGAGGAGGAGGCGACCTGAGGACCGACGCAGAGATTGGAGTGACGTGGCCACAAGCCAAAGAACGCCTGGAACCACCTGAGGCTGAAAGGGACAAGGAACGGGTTCTCCCCCAGAGTCTCCAGGGGCGTAGGGTCCTGTCAACAGCTCGGCTTCAGATTTCTGGCCTCTGGAGATGAGAGAATACATTTCCGTTACTTTAGGCCACCCCGTTGGCGGTGATTTGTTACGGCAGCCCTGGGCAATTAATGTAAGGCCTAGTACGCAGGACTGCGACTTCAAAGGTAGGAGCCTTCACACTAAGCGGATCCACAGCCCTGAAAGGCTGGTGCCGGCGTCGGGCACAGGCCCCAATGCTTGTGCCCCCGAGAGCGGTCCAGGTGGGACTGGACGCAGATGGGGCCGTCGCTGAGCTGAAGTGTGATGAGGAGTACAGCATCGTGCACCCAGCTGTCCACGTGCCTTTCATTCTTTCCCAGACTGCACAGTTCAAATTCTAGTAATTTGTGCTTGGTTTTCCTGTTGTTGTTTGTTTTGCTGCACCCCCTCCCTCAAAAAAAGGTGTTAGCTTTTTTTTTTTTTTAATATCAAAAACCCTAGTGCCCAACCAGGGCCACCCTGGGGAGTCTCATCTGCAGGCCCTGCCTGTCACCCAGTCTCAGTAATGGGGTATCTGCCTCAGTTGCCTGACCTCCCCACCAGCACTGGAGAACTGCCCTGAAGCCCCCACTCTGCCTGGGCCTGACAGCTGCTCACTACTTGCTAACACCCTTTCCTGGGCTCTGAAGCCTCCCTACACCCGGCTGGAGCCCAGCAGCAGATCTATGCTACAGACCTGACCTCGACATCACCAGGGTGAAGCACTGCCGTGGTCTGTCTGCCAGCACAAAAGTGAATTCAGCCAGAACTCCTCATGTCACTGTCCATCACGTGGACTGTGGGAGGCCCCGTCCTGCCCTGCTTGGGGCAGACCTGCAGTCGCCCCTTCCCAAGCCCCTTCCTTTCCCATTCCGCATAGGCTGCCAGGTCTCTGTTGCCTGTTCGGTGAGCCTGAAAAGTGACAGGGGCCTGAGCATGTGGGGGAGAGGGTGTGGATGGGTGGAGGTCTTGGGAAGAGGAGCTTAAAAGCAGGGGAACAGGCGGGTTGACCGTGCTACCTTCCTACCTTCAAAAAAGCCATCCTCATCCATGTTGCCGTAGATGTAGATGTACTCGCCAGCGGTAAGCGGAAGCTCTGCCTCTGGATTCTCGTTGGGGCCCTCGAAGGGGTTGTAGCTGTCGGAGGAGGCACAGAGGAGGAGGACAGTGACTGATATCCTACCTCCATGTCCCGTCTCCTCTCCCCACTGCCCTGGGCCTCTATAGAGACTTGGTTTTCCGCCTTTAGCCAAGCGGGATGCTCAGGGCACCCACCTCGGCCCAACTAGCATAGGAGAACATGTCCAACTGGGACCCTTCTACCAACCCCAACATCTCCAGGCAGCTCTGTCTTCTTCGGTCCCTTCCTCCCACACACCCCAAATGCTGGGGGATGGGGCGGAGGGGTGAGAGGCCCACCTATAGCGAGCTAGGAAGACTTGGATCCTGGCTCCTCCCCGGCTGCCCTCTGGTGCTGCTGGGAGCAGGGAGACGCTGTCTGCCTCCAGCTCCTCCACCTCACTGGCTGTGTCCACCTGGGGGACACAGGAAGAGTCAGTCCTCTCCAGGACCCAGGGCCAATGGCAAAGCAAGCAGGTTTCCTCGCTGAGCCAGCGGAGGGCCCCCTGAGAAGGGAAAGTGAGCACACAGGGGCAAGGCCAGCAGCAACGAACCTGCTGTTTTCTAAGTCAGCTCCTGAGCCAGCGGGTCCTAGCAAAGCCCTGCTGCCCTGGATAGAGGGCGTGGAGACAACCTGGATCCCCTCCAGAGCCCTGACCTCTACTGTACCAGCCCAGGAAATGACCACTTTCCCCATCAGAGAGCGGGCCAGCCACACTGGTATGGGTGGGTGTCCAATGGCAGTTTGTCTCCTTAAGGTGAAAACACAGCAAAGCACTCAAACTACGAAGAGGTGAAAGCAAGGAGGCAGAAGGAGCAGATAGGGCCCACCCTGCCCAGGGTGTCCAAAGCCAGCACTACCATTCTGTCCCACAAGGGGGCAGTAGAGGCCCGGGGCCGGGTTTGACCATTCTCCACAACCTTGGACTGCAGGGCAGCTGCTCCTGTCCGGCCCCCTCCACTTTCTGGAGTTTGGAAGGTACAGAGGTACTGGAAGGTGATTGGAAGAGTTGTGAGTGATGCCCAAGAACTTGGTAATCATAATAGCTGCCACATTTAAGGATTTACTGTGTGCTCTGCACTGAGGGAGGCTTATATTTTTTCATGTATTCCTCACAAGAAACTTACAAGGCAGGTTTTATTAGCTCCAAAATTCAAACAAGGAAGCCAAATCTCAGAAAAGGTCTTGCCTGAGACAGGGCTGGGATCTGAATCCCGGAAACTGTGTTCTCACACACCCATCACTTCTGCAACAGACACTCTCGGAACAGTCTCATTATGTGGATCCTGGCGCCAAAGTGTCTCCCTCCACCCAGCCCTGGACTCTAGGTTTTCTCTGAGCCCCGGAGGGGTGGGCCTGGGTGGCCCAGAGGTGTGGCTCTACCTGAGCTCCTTGGCCACCCTGGCCCTTCTCTCCCGGGGCCTGACTCCACTTCCCAAAGTGGAGTCTGCATAGGCCAGCAGCCATCCAACTCCTGGGGACCCCAGAGAGGTCAGGGCCCCCCCCCCACTACTTCGCCCAGGCAGAGCCCGACCCCAGGACCCTCCCCAGCGCAGACCTCAGGCGTAGGGCACGACTTGGGGCTGTTGTGGATGGACTCAGAGCGAGAGGAGTTGGAGAGAGACTCTGCCTTCTTGGCTGTTCTTCGAGGGACCCCAGCAAGGGTGGCAGGGGCAGGTTCAGAAAACTTTGGGGTGCAGCGTCCTGGGGATCCCGGCGGGAGGTCAAGGTCTAAAGAGAAGATGGCACATAGATGTGAGGTCCCCACGGAGGGATCAGGGTCCAAGGGTCGAGCTGCTTGGATTATGGGGGGTCAGGCCCTCCATAGCTGGATATCTTTACAAGAAGCGAAATCTTTGGGGAAAATTTACTAAGAAGAGGTGGAGGAAATTTATGTGTATTATCTCACATGATCCTCAGAGCAGCCTGATTAGGTGCACTGAGTTATTCCTTTCTTACAGCTTAGGAAACCACAGTCCCCAGAGGTTTAGCAGCAAACTCAAGATTAAACAGACCATTGAATGAGAAGAGCTGGGACCACCAGCTCTGACTGACGCCTGGCCCCGACTCTTCACAAGCACATTCTGCCTGCTACTGAGTCCTGGAGCCCACCTCCCAACCACGACCACAGAGGTCCTATCGGAGGGAAGGAGCAGCGGCCTGAGATACCCGGTCCAGACTCCGGGACAGCCACACCAGCCCTGGCTCTAACTCGCTGTATGACTTTGGTGGGGGTTGCTAGCTTTCTCTGATCCTGAACTATCTTATCTATACAAAATTCCCAAGCTTGGGAATTCCAGGCTAATGTCAACGGGGGTCCACCTTACCTTTGGGGCCGGACCCCCGGCACGGCTGGGGGATAGAGCAGCAGCAAAGGGGTGGCGGGCGGTCCCCGGGGGCACTGCAGCCCAGGGCCGAGGTGAGCAGATCCAAGGGGCCAGGGTGCAGGCGGAAGGCCTGGAGCTCCTGTGCCAAGAGGCTGAAGCGCTCTGTTTGGCTGCGGCACTGCTCCTCAAGCTCTCGAACCCGGACCTGAGCCAAGACCCACCCTGAGCCACCAGGCCCGGCAGCACTGCCCAGTCCCAGCCCCATACAGACCTCCGGGCCACAGCCTGGCTGCCCCACTGCCCTGAGCAGTGTCTGAGCTGAGGGTGAAGTGTCGGAGCTGTGGGATGCCTTCACCCCACCCTCCCCCACCCCCCAGAAGGGCTGGGGCCTCATACTCAGCACGCCCTCAAGCCCAGACACGGGCACTTCCTGCTTCTGGCTGCGTTCTAGGCCAAAAGGGATGATGGCTCCCACCCCATCACTGCCACCAACATCACCTCGGGGACTGTTCTCAGCCCCACTGCTTGTCACCTTCCCACAGCCAATGACCCAAATCCCTGCCCTCAGAGAGGTCCCCAGAGGGATCACACACGGGAGCTAGGGACATCTGGTGACAAGAATGAGCCAATTCTCAGGACGTTTTCATCAGGTATCCCGAGGGTCCCAACTTCAGCGTCTCTCCCCTGGCCAATGCCCAGAGGATCGTGGGTTAGACTGGTGAAAAACCTGCTCATGGGCCGAGTGGCTAGGTTTTAGAGGAGGGAAGACCCCCTGTCCGCTGGGTGTAGTGGCAGGTTGGGGACGAGGAGATGGCCCACATGTCCTGCGGGAACCCCAGCCCATCTAGGGACCCTCAGTTCTGCTCCCAGTCACTCCTCTACGTGCTGGACATGAGAGATGCAACCACTTGGACCTGAGGGAGGAGAGGCAGCTCAGTGGGCCTGGAGGGTGGAGGGGATACCCCGGGGCGGTGGGCGTCAGGAGGCGGTACCTGCATGGAATCCAGGGTAGACTGTGGCGGGAAAGGAAAGCACAGAGAAGTTAGTTCTCAGACCTGTGGGTCATTTCCCAGAGAGGGAGGCCAGGAGAGAGGGGCCCCAGTGGACCCCTCGGGTCAGCTCCCCGAACTGACTGAGCATTCCTAAATTGAAGGGTATTTGAAGCTAAGGGCAACCTCGAGGGTTCGGAGGTGGGGGGTAATTGGAGCCTGCTGCCACCAGACCCAGGAGCCCACCTGGCTGTGCCACAGCCCATAGCCCGAGGAACAGGCCAATGGTGCAGTGGGTTCTCTAGGCCTACAACCCTGCACCGCCCCCCACAGGCCATTCCAACTCCCTCTGAACTTCCCCTGCCTCCCCTCAGGCTGGGGCTGCTGGCGGCCACCCCCAGGGACCTACCTCCAGCAGCTGCACGGCCCCTTCATGTTCCCTCTTGGCTTCTGCCTGGGCCTATGGGTGGGAGGAGGCAAAATGGAGGGGAAGGATGAGGAATGCGGTGGTCTACGAGGAGATGAAAGGGAGGGTAGGAAGGATGGAGGGAGGGCAGAAAGAGGGGAAAGGCATGGGGAGAGGAAGGAGGAAGGGGACCTAGGAAGGAGGAGGCTGAGGGTTCCTCCCTCCCAAACTCCCGCCCCTGAACTGGACCTCAGGGGCACTAGACACACTGAGGACTCCAAAACCTATCTTCAAGGCCAAATTCCCCATGACTCCAGACTCATAGATCCAACTGTCTATGGATATCTCTGCTTGAATGTTTAGCACACAACCCAAACTTGGCCAAAACAGAACCCAGAACTCAGGATTCCCTGCCTCTCGGGACTGTTGGCCCTTCACCCCTCACCTCCTGGGGCGTGAAAAGACCTGCCATTTATCAGAGTTTACTCAACCAATGGGTAACAGAGCGGAGATTGTCGTTCCATGACTGGAATCCATGGAGTCCTGCCGACTCTATCTCCAAAATATACTTCCAATCTGTCCACCTTCCGCCCCTTCACTACCTGCTCCCTAGTCTGGACGGCCATCAACAGGTGTTGCAACAGCCCCAGCACCTGAATGCCCTGCTTCCACAGCACTGCCAACGTCACCCTCTGGAAATGATGGAATCAGACCATGCTGCTCCCTGCTTGGGACCTTCCAACAGCTTCTAGCCACTCAGAAGGCAAACTTCCAAACTTCTTCCACAACCTTTAATGCCCGAGGCGATCTGGCTCCCACCTGCTCCTGCTGTCCTGTCCATCCTACTACATTCTAGCCACTCTGGTCTGGATCCCAACCTCTTCCCTGCCACAGGGCATTTGCACTTCTAGTCCCCTACCTGGAGTGCTCTTCAGCTGGCCCCTTCTTGGCCCTGAGGTATTAAAACCTTCCCTGCTGACCTCTCTAAAGTCGCCCCTCCCCCAACCCAGTGACTCTGTCGCATCACCCTGTTCACTTGCATTGCACTTGTCAGTGACTGGGATCATCTCGATCACAGATCTTACTTGCTGATTGGTCGGGGACCTGGCCTTTGCCCACCACTCTGCCCTAGCAACCAGCACACAGTGGGTGCTCAGTAAATGCTCATTGGATGAGTAGATGACTAAGCTGGGGCCCAGCAGCCTATCACCTTCCATCATTCCTACCCCCCTGGACACCCCATCCCCACCTGCTGCAGCCTCCGGACCTCCTCCTGCTTCTCCTGAAGGCTGAGCCGAGCCTGCTCATGCTCCGCCTCCAGCTGCTGCCGCCGCTGCGCCACCTCCCGCATGTGCTGAAATACAAGACCCTGGGTCAAGGCCAGAGCCCCACTCCATGTTTCTGTAGAAGACCACGGATGAGGGAGCCTCAGAAAGCATGGGTTCCAGATACCCTCTGTTAAAAAGAGAACTAAGGCCAGAGAAGGAAAGGGCTCCAGGGCTGGGCCTCCAGCCCCAGTGTCCACAAAGGGCATATTCCACTGCCCCACTTTCTCCCTGTGCCAGGAACCTGTGCCCTCCTCCGCCCCCATCCAGTCCTCTTACCTTCAGCACCTGCTCCAGGCTCTCCAGCTTGCTCTGCAGGCCCTGGCTCTTGCGAAGGGCCGAGTCCCTCTCCTGCGTCACCCCCAGGAGCTGGTCCCTCAACTCTGCATTCTCCCACTCCACCTGGAGAGGGGGGAGTGGCAGGGAGCAGGGTGCGTGAGCCTGGTCGAACCAGCTCCTTCACCAGGGGGAACGGTACCCTTCATCCTCCAGCCCGGTCCTGGGTGGGCGCTGGAGGAGACAGCCCCTCACCAGGGCCCAGGGCCCTAGCAGGATCCCCGGCTGCACAGCACCTGGGCAGAGTGGCTACCTGCTCCTTCTGTGTGGCTCTCCCACTGAGCCGAGAGTTCTCGTCCACGAGGCGGGCATTCTCATTCTGGGCTTCCTTCAGCTGCAGTTCCTGAGAGACCAGAGGAGCTCTGGGGAGGGGGCCTGACACCCACATTCCTCCTCTCCCCACACAGAGGACCCTCCCCCTGCAGACAAGACCTTCCTCCCCCACCTGCAGCCTGCATCTGCCGGGAAAGGAGAGCCCCGGCCGCACAGGAGGAAAAGTGTTCTTGAGGGCGAGAGGGGTGAAAGCAGAGAGGGAGCCCACCCCCTGGCTGGCCTGGGGGGCAGGGGAGCTGGCTTCTGGGAGGCCCTCCAAAGCTCACCAGCTCCTCACATCGCCTCTGCTTTTTTCGGGCTTCCTGCTCCAGGCTCTCGCATTTCTTCCGCTTCTTGCTGAGCTCTGATTCCTGCGGGGTCAGAACCCAGGGCTCCTCATGTGGGAAGGCAGGGCTGCCCACAACAGGTGTCCTCCAGCCCTTGACCTGGGACTTACCAGCTGCTGCACCCTCTGCTGTTTCTCTGGCTCCCCTAGGACTGCAGGTGGGTTTTCCACATCCTCCTGGGGAGTAGCCTGGAAATGCCCAGGGCAAGGGCCTGGCACCTGGGAGCAGAGCCCCAAGGCAGCCTGCTCCCAGCCCAGCCTGTCTGTGGAGGTTCCCACCCCATCTCACAGTCAGCAAAGAGATCCCTGCCCAGGAAGTGGGAGTGCCCGTCTCCCCACCCCTCCCATCACCTCCAGCTGGTGTGGCAGAGCAGAGGCTGCACTCCCGTGTCCTCCAGACACAGTGCTTTGCAACCCTGACACCCATGTGCCCCCTGGGAGATGGGTCCCTTATCCAGGCCAAAGCTTTCCCGTTTTAGCTTCTTCCAGGAGCAGCCCTGTTCTGCACTCAATAACTGTCCTGGTGTCCTCCCGTGACTGGCAGAGAACTAGGCGGCCACCTGGGTCCCCAGGGTTGTGGTGTTCCCAGAGCTAGGGGTTCTGGACCATCCAAATCTGGGCTTGGCCTAGAGCAATGCGCACCCGGCCAGGCCCTCCTAAGGCGCCTCCCCGCCCCCCCGCCCCCGCCCCCGCAGACAGGCGCACCCTGCAGCACCTCCCATTTATCTGTGCAAACTCTGGGGAAAGACAGGTCTTGATCGAAGGTGCCTCTCCCTCCCTGGGCCAGGCAGAGGGGCAAAATCTAAGCAAGAAGCACCCCACATCCTGCGACCTTGGTCGCTATGGAGTCCCTTCTCCCACCCTGCTTCCCAGAAGGAGGTGGACCTGGGTGCTACCCAAGGAGAGAGGATGGAGAGGTGCCGGACCTCTAAGTTCCGGAGATGCGGAGTGGGGTCCCTAGCTTTCGAGACCAGGCCTTTCTAAGCCCAGTGCCCGGGGAGGGTCGCCCATACCTGGAGCCAGGGAGGTTGCACTGCCGCCCGGGGGATTCCGGGCCAGGCCGGGCCGACCAGGCAGGCGCTGAAGGGGGCGTCCCCGCGCTACGGCGGCGACGGGAGGCGGCGGCTCAGGCTGGGCCCCGGGCGGCTGCCAGGGCAACCAGGGATTTGCTGCCGGGCTGTACCACTGGCCGCGCGGCAGGGGCGGCGGGGAGGGCACCGCGGGAAGCTCGCCTGCGGGATGGGGAGACCCCTAACGCCCGGGGGCGGGCACAGCGCAGGTTCGAGCTCCGGGAGGCGGGACGGGGCGGGACCCTACGGCGTGGGTCGGGAAAGCTCCCCAGCCCTCGGAGTGCGCACGACAACACCAGGTCCTCCGGGCTCAGAGCGCGCGTTTCAGGAGGAGATCCCGGAGCCACCGCCCCCCTCTACACACACCCACACACCTGCCCTAGTGCCGGCGCTCACCTCTCCCGGGGCCCTGGAGGTGGGCGCTCGGGCTCGGACCCGGACAGTGCGGCCCGGGGGCCGGAGCGGCGGGGACGACTCCTGCTGGTTGCGCAGGGCGATCTGCCTCTGCAGCCGCAGTACCTCCCGCTGGGACTCGCGCAGCAGCCGGTCGAAGTCCCTCATGTGGAGCCACTGGGGGCCCTCCTGGGTTGGGGCACAAGGAGCGGAGTTTGGCCTAAACCCCTGCCCGCCCCACGTAGTCCCTTGCGGAGGGACTCTGATGAGCAGGAACGTGCACACCCTCCCATGCATACATGTCTTGGTCGTAGGTGTGCGATTGTATGCTTTTGCTAGCCCGTGTGCAGACACACACAGTAACTCATTTACGGGTCACTCACTGTGTGTCTGGCACTGTGCTAAATGCCTTGTGAGCATTGCTTCACCCAAGTGTTAGGTATGTGTGGATTCACACAGCCAGACCCACTGGCATACAGCCTGAAGCCTGGAGCGCAGTAATTCCCAGGTCTGGGACTCATGGCTCCGCCCCCTTCAGTTCAAGCTGCTCTCCGCTCCCACCTGGGCCGTTGCCAGGGGAACCTACTCCCCAGCAGCCTCCACCTTCCCTTTTCATTTGCATCTCATTAACATCTCGGTCCTAGTCCCACAAGCCAGGCAGGTAGAAAAGTGTAGGGATGAGCTGGAGGGAGTGACCAGGGCCTCCTCGCACCTTGCCGGCCAGGGTGAGCCTGGCCTGCAGCTCCCTGCACTCCCGCTGCAAAGCAGCAATCTGCTTGTCCTTGGCCAGCAGGGCGCTGGCTGTCTCACTGAGGTCCCAGGTTCGCTGCCGGGCCAGGGCCTTCCTGCACAGCTCCAAGCTGGCCCCTGGATGGGGCACAGGGGCATTCACCTGGCGGGAGAAGGGGTAAGGCCAATGGTCTCTGGGGTCTGGGGCGCCTCTCCCACTCCCAGCTCCTCCCAAAGGAAGGGTTAGGATGGGAACCCAGAAGTGTGGCCTCCTGCCTTTACCCTGCGTCTGGGGCCTCAGGGGACCCATAGCCTCACTTGGCCCCCTCCCAGCAATCCTCAAGCAGTATTGACAGGGTTAACCACACGTCCCAGTTTAAGTCCAAAGGAGTTGGTTTAGGGCTGCCACTGTGATGGGTCTTCATCCCTGCCCCCACAGGCTCTCCCAGAGATGAGCTCAGCAGGAGGCTGGAGCCAGCACCAGCACGTGGTAATCCAGAATCCTGCTCTCTGCCTGCCCAGAAGCTCCCCGCCCAGCCCTTCCCTCCCTCCGGTAGCCCCAGAAATCCTCAGCCTCCTAACCCGGCCAGCCCATGTTTCTGCTTCCTACACTTTGGCCCCCGAGTTCCTGCTTTCCTGGGGACTAAGAGTCCATGACTCCCAAACCCCACCTGTCAGGCCCAGCCCTGGCTTCCCTCTTTCCTGGTCACACAGCCTTCATCCAGTGGCCTCCAGTCCTCACCACCTTCAGGTTAGTCTCCTGCAGCTTCCGGGCCCTCTCCTCCAGGCGCTTGGCAATGACCGCTAGCTCAGCGTTCTTTCGCTTCAGCCTCCGAACTTTCTCCTCTGTCTCCGGGAAGCTGCTCTTCCTCTGACAAGGGGTCAGCCAGAATAGGGGCATGTGGGAAGCACCCGCAGACCCAGCCCTAACTGCCCGGGCCTTGGGCAAGAGCTCTGGGCTCAGAGTGGGGTCCTTGGCAACTCTAGATAAGGGTTCACCCTCTCTGGGTCAGGGATCATGTCACCTCCATGCGGCCCCCACTGGGACAGATGTACACGGGATGAGGAGGAGGACGTTGAGGCAGAAGGACAGAGTGTGAGTCTGCCTTTCCCCAGCTGCAACCAGGGCCCGGGACTCGCCTTCCCAGCCTCACCAGCATCTGGTTTTCCTCCTTAAGGCTGGCACAGCGCTGCTGCAGCTCCCCTAGGGCCCTCAGCAGCTCCAGATTGGACCTGTCCCCGAAGCCCATGTCCAGCTTGCCCTGGTGTGGGAAAAGACAGGGCACCGGGCCTCAGGAACCCACCCCACCCAGTCACAGCTCTCCTGCCGTGGTCCAAGGAGACACAGAAACAAGATTCTCCCACATCCCAGGGCCTCAGAGTGCAGCACAGGAGGTCCAGGAGAGGGAGCTACGTAGTCCTCCCTGCTCACACTGTCATCCCCAACCCTGGCACCCTCTCTGGTAGTCCCCAGTGCTTCCCATTCCTGTTCATCTCCTCCTGGAAAATGCCAGCTCGAGCTCCCATCCCCACCCCTCCAGGCTTCATGGCCCCTGAGTCCCCTCCCCCTGAGCCCCGCTCCTTCCACCTCCTACAGGAGACTGCTCACAGCCATCCCAAACCTTGTCCTCCCTGGCTCAGCCCCACACCGAGCGCCTCCCGTGACTCTGCTTCCTCTGCACTCTGATTCCGCCATATACCTCCACGCACCCCAGTATCCTCCAGCCCCCAAGGACAGAGTCTCACGGAGGAGGAGACACAGATAGACAGACTGTCAGAGAGAGACTAACAGAGGGAAGGGGTAGGGGCAGGGCCAGATGTAGACAGACAGGCAGAGAGTCAGAAGGACAGATGGCAAAAAAATGGAGCCACTGAGATTCCTGCCCAAAGAAGGGAGGACAGATAGTCACAGAATCGGACCCACAGACAGAGACAGGCCACGCGAGGAGAGGGGGCAGCAGGCTGCATACCATGCCTCGGCTGGAGGGCCTGATGAGAGGCCCCCACCTCTCAGACCAAGCCCTCAACAGCCCCCTTACCTTATGCAAAGCCTCCACCTCCACATCCTCCAGCCTTGGGCAGCTGGGTCCGGAGCTCGCTGTTTGCTGCCCCGGGCTGGGCAGCCCCGTTTCTGTTCCTTCAGGGTGAATGTCCCCTATAGCCCCAGAACTCTGGGCTCCCTTGGGTTCGAAGCTCTCCAAAGGCCTCAGTTCTCCAACCTGCAGAGCTGCCGGAGTAACGGCAATGCTTGGGGCTGCACCTCCAGGTTCGCCCCCCTGGCCTGGAGTCCAGCTCTGCCAGGTGGGGAGTGCCCATGACTCCATGGCCCCCGGGTCCCCCAGCCGTGGGAGGGGTGTCAGTTGCTCCATGGTACCGCCAAGGGGCCCCAGGATCCGGGCTGGGGGACATCACCCAGCGAAGTGGAGGGGTTGGCGAGAGTCATGCCAGTCCAGACCCTTTCCTCTCTGAGCTCCTCCTGGCTTCACCGGCGCTCCATCCAAGGTTGGCTGAGTTCTTCCTCACCCACAAAGGAGGCCGTGGGAGTCGGGGCTGCCACAGCGAGAGCTGGGGCTATGTGAGCTATGTCTGTGTGTGCGAGGGTGTCCCCGTGGGGGCTGGGAGGATGTGCAGAAGCCACCGACAGCAGAGCCGGGAGGAGGGCGAGCGTGTGTCTCCAGGTCTGCCTGTTCAGGTCAGCACTGTCTTCTGTGTGTTTGGAGGATGGTGCCCCCACTTGTGTGTGTTGGAGGGTAGTGGTTGTGTGTGGCACTGTCTGTGCCTGCTTCGGAGTTACCGGTTGTTTCTGTGTGTGTGTGGGGGGGGGGGTCTGTATTGCAGGGCTGTGGCCGCGTGTGATGCTGTCACTGGTTGTGTCTGAGCATCTCAGTGTTGTGCAGCTGTGTGCAGCTGTGTCATTGTGTGTCCGTCAGTGTCTGTGAGTCTGGCCATCCATCACGCCCCTCCAGCCTGGTTAGGGTCTGCAGGCTGCTGGGGGTGATCCCCAGTGGTCCGATGTGGTCCTTTATCTTCTGCTCCGCTCTCCGCTGCTGCTCGCTAGCTGGATAGCTTGCTGGGCGGCCGGGGCTGGTCCTAAGGAGGCCTGGGTCGGTGGGCTGCTTGCCTCATAGTCTCTGTCCCTGCTGGCCTCAGCTCTGGGGACTGCAGGGGTCTCCTACAATCCCGGAACCCCGAGATGGTGGGTGAAGAGGAGGCTGAGCCTTAGAATCTGGGGTTGAGCAGGGGAGAGCCAGCCCTCCCCTCCCCTCCCCCTCCTCTCCCGCCCACCAATAGGAAGTCAGCTGCTGGTTTCCATGGTGATGGCGCTGGACTGGTGGGCTAGACCAGCAGGCAGGATCGGGACAGAGGGAATAGCAGGTTCCTCACAGGATCCTGGCCCAATGCCCCCTACATGTGGCTTCCTACACCCGCCACGCCTTCGGGGGCAGCAGCAAGGGGACTGCCGCCGGTCCTCCCACCTCAGCCCCAGCCCAAGACTGTGGAGACAGAGACAGGAGGAGGTATGACAGACGGCGAGCCAGCCACGGAGATGGGCAGCAATAGAAAAACCGGGATTTCAGATGAAACAAGGAGAAACAGAAATTAAGAAAACGAAAACAGGAAGACAGAAGCAAAGAGAAAGAGGTAGAAATAGGCCGGGAGAATTACTTCAGCTTCCTCCTGGCAGAGTGCCTTTTGGGGGCAACCTGGCCGTCCCCTGCTGGCGGAGGAGACCACACAGTCTGTTGGGCTGGCTTTGCCCCGCACTGTCAGAAAGTTCATCTTCGGTCTAACCGTATACCTTCATGCCATGGGAAAATGGCTGTTTGGGGGAAGGACTTGGGAACTCCCCCACCCCGAAGCCGGACAGTATGTGAGGGCAGTAGCCTAGATGGAGTCGTCCGAGACAGCCGTGGAGGGCGAGGCCTCAGGGAGGCTGCCTGTCCCCTCTGACCCTGGGACTCAGTCCGTCTGCACACAAGCCAGCCTCAGCCAAAGTTTGGGCCCTCGTGTGGCCCCCCTGGGGAATAGCAGCAGCCGGGCTACTGAAGCCCAGAGCCCCTGACCCCGGGCTCCTGCCAGGCCAGAGCTGCTGGAACTGCGGGTGGCGGGCAGGGGGAGGTGGTGCCGAGGTGGTGCAGTGCTCACTCCCTTAACGTGGTGCATAGATTATTAACATGTGCACTGCTGCGGGCTGTGTTGCTGATGTTTATGTGATATAAATGCACGTCCTCACATGCATGTGTATCGTAGGCACATATAGAAGACACGGACTTCTCTCTGTGTGGGGGGCCATGGTATTATTCTATACATGTACACACGGATGTATGTGTATGTTCCACTCTGTGTGTGCAGGTCTCATTGAGCATGTGTGTTTCCGTGTGTGCCATTGCATATGTTCATTTGCCACGGTGTCGTATTTTTATCTGCAAGGGGGGCTATGATTGTGTGGGCGCATAAATTGTAACGCAGGTGCCATAAATGTGTCTCTGGATACCATTAGGTGGCATCACACAGTCTACAATGACAGTCTCATATAGTCGTGTAAATACGTGCGGCGGCATACGACACGGTTTTATGTATACGTGTGTATATCAATATGTATCACCACGCGCCTACTGCATATTTATCACCATGTATGAACGTGTCACTGTGTGTGCGCGGTTGGGTTCAATGTGTTTATGATGTAAATGTCCCTGTGTGTATTTGTATGCTCTTCTGTTTGTGACATACATACTCGTGTTTATAACGCTACATGTGTGTGTACTACTGAATATTATGCGTCCTGAGTGTCTATATCCCTGTCATTGCATGACATGCCAGTCATGTCATCTGCATATATGTCACCACACGTGTTGATAGCATATGTGTACAGGCCCCCTGTGTGTAAATGCACGTGCATGCTGGGGGGTGTGCTTTGTGTGTGTGTGTGCCCAATTCTTATACTACCCGGGACCCCCAGGCGTTTTTAGATTAGAGCTGGAGGTAGGCAGCCTTCAGTTTGGGGGTGTGGAAAGCAAGTGGAGGGCTGGGCAGTGCCAGAGCTAGGTTAACAGTTGGGTGGGCCCCGCTAACCCTGCCCCTCCATGTCCCACCCCCTTTACTGGGTTTGTAGGGAGGTCTCTCCCCAGGCCCCTCCTTCCTCTGCCAGCCGCAGCCTGGTGGGCCCTGAGCCCTTTCCTGGCCTCATGGGCAGGCCAGCCCACGGCTCCCAGCGCCTCTGTGTGCCCACCCTTCCCTGTGACTGCTGAGCCCCTTCACCAACCCGCTCCCACACAACCCAAAACAACAGAGTCTCAGACAAAAGAGAAGCAGAGTCCATCATTTATTAACCCAAGTTCGAGGTCCCAGACACCACCCCTCACTCCCCTCCAACCACCCTCCTTTCCCGCCTCTTCTTCGTCCTGGCGTCTGTCCACTTGTAGCCGGGCCCGCACGCAGGACGCCTCCACACCACGTCAGGCCCAGGGGTCTAGCCCTCCCGACCCCGGGGCAGTACAGGAGCTGAAGTGGCATGAACAATGAGGCCAGAACCAGTTGGCCAGAACAAGGAGGACAGTGCCATGGGTGGCAGTGGAGGCCTTTCGGGGCTCTGGGCAGGGTGGGGAGGGTGTGGTGGGGCTCACCTGTCACACGTGGTCTTGAGTGCGGGGTACAACGGTGGCAGGCGGCGGTGTGGCGTGGTCTCCGAAGCCCACAGTACACTCATCCATAAAGTAGGAAACACTACACCCTCCAGTGCTGTTAGTAGTGCTTTCTACTTTATGGGTGACTGCACTGTCTGTCTGTCCGTCCGAGGGGACTCTTCAGGCCGCCCGCTCCTCCTCCTGACTCCTGTTCGGAGAGTCCCCAACCTTCCCCAGCCCTCCTCACAGCTTCCTAAGACCCACTACCTAGCCCCACGGCCCCTAGAGGGCCCGCCCTGGGCCTGTGGGCGGTGACTCAGCATGGCGCCAGACCTTGCCTCTCCTACCTCCCTCCCCCACTTCCTCTTTGGTTCCCTCTTCCCTTCCCCCTAGGGCTCCACCCCAACCCCCCACTTTCAGGGGCACTCAGGTAGAGACCACCGCTACTCATCAGGTCTCGCCCCAGTGCCCGGTTCTAACCCCCACCCCAGCCACACTGCCCCTGCTCCTAGTCCAGCTGAGACAGCCACGGCCACCTTCCATCAAGGCCTCAGTCCCCAGCCTCCTGCCCCCAAGGCCTCGGCCCACAGCCTCCTCAGCAGCCCAAGGGCCCCACTCCTTCACTGTTCGCAGCTCCCCAGGCAGGAGCCCACGGCCATTGCGACAGAGACGGTGGCCATGTTGGTTGGAGGGAGATGCTTAGGGCCTCTCGCTGATACCAAGTCCCACCTTCCAGCCTCTGCTCACCCTCTGCCGTCCCCACACTACTCTCTTGTCTATCTATTTTTTAATCCTTGCCTGAATCTACTTTTTATTACTGATTTTTAGAGAGAGAGGAAAAGAGAGAGAAAGAAACTTTGATGTGAGAGAGAAACATTGATCTGTTGCCTCCCATACATGCCCTGACTGGGAATCAAACCCACAACCTAGGTATGTGCCCTGACCAGGGGAGATAGAACCAGCAACCTTATGTTGCACGGGACGACGCTCCAACCAACTGAGCCACCCGGCCAGGGCACTCTTGCCTCTTGAAGGCTTGAACCCCTCTTTCTTGGTCTGGAGACCAGAGGCCATTTTCCCTTCCTTGTCCTGAGGCAAGTCAAGGCCCAGGATTTGAAGGAGCTGTCCCACCGTGAAGGCAGTAGATCTGAGCGTTATTGCACCTCTTTGCCTAAAGCTTTGCTAGTAAGCCTCGGCACCCAAGCTCCCGACGCTCCTCTTGAAATCATCTGCACCCAGGACCCGCACCCCAAACCCCTCATCGCCCCTTGAGGCCCAGAGTCGAGGAGCCCCAGTTGGGGCTGAAGTGAAGGTTCTGATCTTACCTGATGGTGCAGGGCTGAGAGGAGCAAGCCCTGTGCTCCAGGCTCCCAAGTGGGGTTCCCTTCAGGGCGGGCAGGGCTTATAACCCCAAGGCCACGTGGGCCAGATCTCAGGGCGCCCAACGGTCTTGGAGCCCGCCCCCACACTGCATCAGAGATTAGCGTGCCCCTCCCCTCCCAGGGGAGGACAGACTGACAGGAAACCAGAGACAAAGCTGGGTATTGGCAGGAGGGGGGCTGAAGAGACCATCTCACACACCACCGTGGGCAGGTGGCTTCCGGGACCCCAGGCCTGCCCTTCCCCCAAGGCACCGGCTCCAGAGTCTGGTTCAAGGGTCTGGGGCTCCTGTCAGGGCCTTCAGTGAGTGCCCAACACACCAAGTTCTGAATTCCAGCACAAGAAAAGGGCTTTTTCTCTGAGCCCCACCCCCACGGACCCCAACCCAGAAAATTCCCTTCCCTTTAGGACAGCAGTGACATCCGGACAAAGCTGTGGCTCCTGTCCACATGCTGCCCAGAGGCCGCACGGAGCAGCAGATACAGAAGGGGGTCTGGGCCAGCACATCACAGTGCCATCCAGGCCATCAGTTGCCCTCAGTGCCCCACAAAGCCACTCCTCCCCCAGCCCAGCCTGCAGGAGATGAGACCTGCACCCTCAGCACAGTGTGGGGTCACACTCGGGTCAGGCGGGCCTGTTGGCCCTAGACTGAGCCTTCGAGCTTCCCTCAGGGCCCATAGGGATATGAGGGCAGGGCAGAGCAGTGGTGAGGGCCAGGGTCTCAGGCAGGGCATGGGTGCCACTGGGCTTAGAGGAGTGGAGGGAAGAAGGCTCTGCAGGGAGGTTCTGGCAGTCACCGGATGTGGGCACGGGGCCCACCCACCTGCATGCCACCCCCGCTTTCCCCATGGGGAAGGCAGGAAGCTGCCCATCCCAGGGTCCCTGGCTGGGGGAGGGGAATGGGGTATGGGTATGGGTATGGGTGGGGAGAGGGTTGGGATAGGCTGGGTCTGGGCCACACATTTTCCCCAAGTTTCTCCAAGCCTCTCAGTGGGTTTCACTCTGGAATCAAGAGGAATAGATCAGGGGTAAGAAGTTGGGGAGAAGTGGATAGAAAACACCTAGATTCCTCCCCAGAAGGCCATGGGCTTCTTCTCTGGGTCCCCCATTCAAGGGCAGGCCCACACAGACTTGCGGGGACTCTCCGAGTCAAGGCCCAGAAGAGGATTGGCATGGGGTGGGGACAGCAGAGAGAGAGATGGCCTCCCATCCTTTTCTTCAGGAAGGGCGCCCCTTGGCCTGGAAAATTATTATCCATTCCCAGGACCCTTACCCTTCACCCACCAGAGCCTGAAGAGAGTGGCGAGGAGAGCGGGCTGGCCAGAAATGGGACAGTGCCCCTTTAACAGACCACCGCTGCTTCAGACCCTGGGTGGAGGGGAAGTGGCTGCCCCAGGCGATAAGAGGATAAGAATATCAAGGTTGTGCAGTGACCTGGGTTCCTGGACCCCCACCCTGCAGGGCCCCTCCTCTTAGAGCATCTTGCTGCCCACCCTCTGCCTACTGCACCTCCATGGCCACCACCTCAGAGCCATTCTGTCCCAACCAAGGAGAGTCCCAGGCTGGGAGCCAGGGGTCTGGCTGCAGGGCCTGGTTTGCCACAGACCCCTCAGCCTGTGACCTGCAGCGAATCAGATCTGAGGCTCCTTCTCAGAGACACACTCGCCCCCTCCACGGAGTCTCCCATGCAGCCCCCCTCCTGTCCTGAGCAGGGCAGGGCCGTCCCGATGAGGCCAGCTGTCCTGCGACACCAGAGCCCACCGTTCCTCTGTGTGTCCTCCATGCCCCAGGCCAAACACCACCATCGGGCTTTAAATTATTTATTTTAATTTTTTGTGGAGACAAAGTCCCAGCCTCTCCATCCACAGAGCTTCCGGAGGGGCTGGGGGAGAAGAGGGATGGATATAAGGGGACACTCGGGGTCCCAGCACCCTGGAATTCTCCCGCAATCCAGCGATGAATCCCAGCTCTCTGGGCCTCAAACCAGGAGAATTGGGCCAGGGTCAGAGACAAATCAAGGAGGAGGAAGGGGCATGGTCAGAGATAAGGGCACAGGCCAGTAAGAACCACACAGCCGAGTGGAGCAGGAGCACTGGACCGAAGCCCTGCTGCAAGCTGGCCGACAGGAAGAGAAGCAGGCGCCTGCCTGTGCACACCCGCACGGCCTGAAGACCCCCAAAGATTCACAGTGTCCTTTCCAGAGGGGTGGAGTAGGCCCAGAGCCACCCAGACTCCCTGCGGGTAGCACCCCAGCTCAGGCCTGCAGACACAGCTGGCAGAAGGCCTGCCGCGCACTCCTGGACACGCCTGCCTCCTCCCGGAAACACCTAGGAAGGTTCAGTTGGGAATCTGAGGCCAGTGTTCGGAAGGGTGCCTGGAGAGAGTTGGGGATGACTTCAGAGCCCAGGCACGGTCTCGAGAGCGGGGTGACCTCCCACTCCCTCCTCGAAGCTGCCTGCTGCCCGAGTTCCCGGGATGAGCGAAACTAAACAAACCCTCCGCAAAGGCCAGCGGCTGAAAGAGGAGGTGGCGGAGAGAGGGTGCCTCTTGGTAGAGGAGCGAGTTCAAGTTGACTTTTCAAACTCCACCCCTTGGCGGTAGGTCTGGGCTCAGCTGGGGACTCACTGGGCAGCCTCAGCTCACGTGGACTCTGCTACAAAATATCCTCCATGATCTTTCCCAGTTCTGACATTTTAAGACCAGGAATAGCATGCCTCCTCAGAGGTAGCAAAAGGGGATGGGGGAGAAGAATCCAAAATGAAGAGCAGGGGTGGGGTGCTAACCTCAGAAATCAACTGGGAACTTCCCGCCCCAGGTGACAGGTTGGGGTCTGGGCTCGAGACCCTCACAGCCCCTCACTCCCGGCTCCGCCCCACCGGCCAAGGAGACAGGCATCTGTGCGTGCTGAGCTGAGGCTGTGGGCAAGCAAAGGTGAGCCTGAGGGGAAAAGGACACAGGACTGGTCTTCAGGGATCCCCGTCTGATAGGCAAGACACAGACAGGTGTGCAGGGTGTATGGGTTTTGTGTGTTGGTGTGAATGAGCAATTGTGTCGAAAGCTGGCGCAGAGCTTTAGGTCTGATGGGGACACGTGGCTTCTACTTCAGCAAACGCTGAACCTGAAAGCGACGTAGAACACAGATACACCCCCCCGCATGTACCTGCATCTTATGAAATTATACCAACAGGTGCAAATTAGCCCTGGGTGGGGTTGAGGGTCCCATGGGCTGGCCCGATGGATGCTGCAGTGGCGACCTCGGAGTCACAGAGGGCTGTCAGAAAAGGCTTCCCAGGGGAAGGGAGCATGGACAGAAGAGGGTTTGGAAGAAGAGGAGTTAGGATAGAAACGGAGTGAGCAAAGAGGAGGAACAGGGAGAAAACGGTCTTTTGAAGGCCTAACACCTGCAAGGGAGAGCAGGCCGGGAGGGTGGGAGAAGTGACCGAGGGCCTTGTCTGCAATTGCAGGTGGAGAAGAAAAGCAGGCCTCCCCCAGCTGCACAGCCAGCAGGCTGCACTCAGCAGGCAGGCCGAGATGGCAGCTCAGATAACCTGCCTTGTGAGGAGACAACAAGAGCGAAGCCACAGGACCTAACCACTCGCAAACAGGAAGTCAGAAGGCAGAGCAGGCCCGCCCTCATGGGAGCGGGGCTTGGGGACAGGCCAGGCCACAAAGGAGGGACACTGAGCCCCCAGCATTGCAAAATAAGGCTGAGGACAATTGGAGTCGATAGTCCTAAATGTTGGGACCTTTAACCACTTTCCCCAAAGGGGCTGCCAAGGGAAGCAGGTGCTGAGAGAGGAAGTGCCTCAAGAATGTGAGCCAAGCCCATGTCCCCTGCAGAGACCATCTCAGCACCTAAGACTCCCGAGTCCCCTGACTCACCTCAGAGCCTTGGGGAGCAGCAGGAAGGCTGAAGGGCCCCCAGACAAGGAGGGCAGAAACACTCAGCCCTTGGTCCTGCCTGCACTGCCCCAAGGTCCTCCAGGTTTAACTTCATGCCCCCCGCCCCCACTCTACTCTGTGAGAGGCAGCTGCAGTGCACCCTGGGAGGCCAGCACTGCTCTGGGACAGGTCAGCTCAGCTCTCCTGATCACCGGAGTTTCCAAGGGGTTTTAAGCAGCAAAGTCAGACAGCAAACTGGCCCGAGTCAGGAAACTGGTTTGCAAGCCCAGAGAGGCAGTAGGCAGCCTGAGGTCACAAAGCAAGTTAGGACCAAGTTCAAGGTTTTGTCCACAGCATCTGGGAAGAGGCAGAACAGGCTGGGGAGGAAAGGGGGTGTGGAAGAAGGCCACCCTGACCACTGCTGTGGGAGTGGCCTTAAAACCAGAAGCATCTTCCACTGTGAACTCCTAGGGACACTAGCAGGGACATGAGAGAAAGTAGCTCCTTCCTGCCTCCCTCCGCACACAGGTGCCTGGGCTGGCTTCCAGAGCTGTGCCTGCTCCAGTTTTAACGGCTACAAATAACTCTGTGTGTGTGTGTGTGTGTGTGTGTGTGTGTGTGTGTGTGTGTGTCCAGAAAGCTGGAGCCAGGCAGGGCAACCCTGCCGGAACGTAGTGTGATCTTTCATCAGCCTAACTCCCTACCCCCAACATCAGCATCACCAAGCAGATGGCGAAACCAGGGGGCAGGAAACTAGGGATCCGTTCCCCACCCCATGGCTATTTACAGTTTTGGGCTAGTCACTGAATCTGCCCCCAAACCTCCAGCTTTTGTGTGTTCATCTATAAAATTGAGGAGGATTTTGACCAAAGGGACTGTTTATACTCTAGAAAGTCCCTGAGAGCAAGTGGGTCTGGGGACCTCAGAAGAGGAAGCAGCAAGGCTTGTGTTCCAAGAACTGCCCAGGTACTGTGAAGGCCATGGATTTTCCCAGTGGGCTGAAGGGCAGACTTCGCTTGGCTCAGAGAAGGCAGGTGGCTGGGAAGGGATCTGGTGTAAAATTCTTCCCTTACGGTGGCTGCAAATGACAGGCCATGGTCTGGGGGGACTCCTTTGCCTGTTGTCCCTCCTGCCAGCATCCTGCCCCCTCGGGATGCCTCACATCCCAGGGGCAGAAGCAGAAGGCGAGGAGTGGGAAGAACAGAGGGCTCTGTGAGGACTCTGGGCTCTTTCTCCCTTCTACCGCTCAGCCTAACCCCTAAGCTGGGGGCAGGGCAGCAGCAGAGACATCTGGAGAACTTTATAAAGCACGTTCGATCTGAATCTCATTTGATCATTGAGCTGACCCAGTGATGTAAGCGGTGGTGCCCCATCTCAGAGATGAGGAACCAGAATTCAGCAATGCTAAGTTTCGCCTTCCTAAAAATCGGCCAATTATCCACACAGTTTCTGTCCCCCTAAGGGATTCAGTTCCAAGTGCCCTCCAAAGGATGGCCAGCAGACCTCGGAGCGGAGACTCCACAGACAGTGCACGCCCAGCCGGTGTCTCCTCACGAGTCCGGGAACCAGAAGGGAGTTGGAAAAAGCAGGGAGTTGGAACTCAGGGCAGATTTCTCTGCCCCCAGGCTTGTGGGTGGGGGAGCAGAGGGGCCTGAGTGGGTGCCCAAGTGGTCTGCGCAATCTGTCCCACAGCAATGGCCACCTGATTAAGCAGTCAGATGGGGGGGGGGGGTTGGCCACGAAGGCTGGAGCCCCAGCAGCCCCAGCAGCGGCAGCTCACAACCCTGGAGCCGTTAAAAAAGTGACTCAACCAGAAAGTGCGTTTGAAGCGACGCCCGCCAGGGCCCCAGAGCCAAACCTCAAAAAGACGAAGTGAGAAAGACAAGCCTGCGGGGGCTGGGCTGGGGGTGGAGGCCTGGCCTGGAGCCACCTGGCCAAATAAGGGCAAATGCTCCCTGGCCGGCCAATGGGGCTTAGGCAGCCCTGTCATGGGGCTGCGGCTGCAAGAGGGAGGAGGGAGGGAGGTGAGAGAACCGGGGCAACACAGGGCTGGGGCTGGGGGCAGCGGACCCAGGACCTCCCGGAAGGGTCCAAGGGTGAGTGAGCGTAGGGAGGTATGGTGGCCCCTAACTCCCAAAGACCTTGGTGCTGAGGTTAGTAGACCTGCACCCTCAAGAGCCCCACCTGCAGGCTGGAGCTCAAGAGGACAAAAGAAGACAAGGAGGACCCTTCACCCCTGCCCCAGTTATGGGGCCTGACCCCATGTATCATGGCAGAGGGGAGGCCGTTAGGTTGCCGGGCTGCAACACCACCGTAGCCTTGCTTGGCCACTGCCCTTGGGCAAGTGAGGTAACTGAAACCCAGCTTTCTCATCTGTGAAGGGAATAACGCCTCACAAGATGGCACTGAAGATCAAATGCAGAGACGAAGGTGGCCAGTTTTGAACCTGGCAATGCCATACTGATATAACAGTATTATTGTAGCAACGCTGGCCCAGGGGCTGCTCCTCACTCATATTCTTGCCTTCTGGTTGCTGGGAAAGATCCCTCTGCAAGAACATCATGTCGTTCTCAATTCTGGCCTCTGGTGTCTATAATGGGAAGGGTGCGGAAAGCCCAGGGGTTCCTTCCAATCTAAGCTCTGTCCCACCAGCTGCAAAAGCAGAACAGACATGCCCTTCCCAGGCTCATCCACCAGGGACATGGTGCATCCACCTCAACCTCCTCCATCTCATCTTCACACCGGGCTCCAGACCCCGCCCCCATCTCCCTGCTCCTCTGGGGTGCAGGGCTGAGGAAGTGAGTCCACTCAGCTGCCCAGAGAAAGTGTCATTGCGCAGCTGTCTGCGCAGAGGGTGGCAGCTGCTGGCTTCTCCCAGAGCCTGTGATCACTCCCTTGCCTCAGGCCTCCCCAGGCTCTTCTGGGACCACAAGCCCCAGAGGAAGGCTGGGCAATGGCTGCCACCCTCTTTCTGCCTCCCAAGCATGGATTTGCATTTCCCCCTCTGCCCTCACTACTCAAGGCTACTCAAGCCCCCAGGGACAGGTGACAGTTAAACCCCCTCTTCCGGCTAATGGCCTCAGAGTACTTACTTCCTTCCAGATATTTTCCGGGATGGGGGTTGGCATTGAAAGGGTGGCAGTTGCTGGGTTTGGGGAAGAAGGAATGAGGAATCCATTTGGAGAGAAGCTGGAGTCCCCCCCCACCCCAGTCCTTACCTTCTCTCCACTTGTCTCTGTAGCACAAGAGCTGAGTTCTGAGGAAGGGGAGTGTACAGGCAGGAAGCGGCACATAGGAGTTCTTGAAATGAGCCTGCTGGCCCCATTTGGGACTTCTCTCAGCCCAAGGCCTCCCTGTGCAGTGGGATGGACCCCAGAAAAGCTTGGGCATCAAATCCTCTGTCCATGACCCCATATTGCCTGCCCTCCACTCGGGAGCAGGTCGAGAACAGGAGTGCCGTGGTCTAGGCGGGAGATGCTCTCTATCATATGTCTCAGAGGATCTAGCATCTTGGTGCCAGCAGCACAGGGCAGAGTTTTCTCTGCACTCAATGCCTGCTTTCTGGGATCTTAAAGTAAAGAGAATCACCAGCACTTATAGGCAAAAGGCATGGAGGCAGGCAGCGCAGGACAGACCGAGTAGCAGGGACCCCCTCTCCAGGCCAGGCTGGCCACTGTCTCCGAGACTCAGCCTTCTGTCCCATACAGTGAAGGGCTGGCCCAGGCCACGGCTCTCCTGGGCCCCCATCTTAATAATCTGCCTTCACGTTTTCCACAGGCCCAGCACTCTGGACCTCGTCCTCCATGACACAAGCCCGGCAGGCAGCCATATGGTTTCTTCTTCAGTCTAAGCCTCCCTGGCTCACCCTTTAGCAACTGTGACCAAACATGGCTGCCTGTCCTTTTAGCTCAGACCAGACTGGAAGGGGGGACAGCCACGCACGAGCAGCAGATGTGACCCCGGACAGGCTAACAGGAATTCAAGAGGTAGAATACAATCAGTCCCAAAACGGTTTTGCCACATGATACAAAACTGGAGGCTTATGACAATGGCTTTGAGCCACATAGAGGTAAAATCACATCCAGAATCTCATATCCAAAGAGCAAGGAAGTATATATTTAAAAGGAAAAAGACTTAATTCATAAAGAGCAATGACAGAACAGAAAGAGATTACAATAAAAAGCCAAGTCCTTGCAGGAAAATGCTTCAGTTTGGGTCTATTTCTGTACGATGGGTGTATTGGAACGTCTACTGACCAATGATTCTAGAAGGACGATGGTCTTTCCACATTGACCTCGAACTTGCCTAGAGGTGAACAATTTGGGGTCATGACAACCCCTCAGACGCACTTAGTCATTTCCAACTCTCAAATTGCTTTTACCTAAATTAGCGTGTTTGAGCCTCACAACTATCCTAAGCCAGGGATGGCCGTCTGCATCTGTAAGGGAACTTTTGAGATATAACGTACAAACAGAAAAGTTTGTACAACACAAGTCATGAGTGTATAACTCTATACTTTCAAAAGTGAGCCCACCTACGTAACCAGCATCCAGATCAAGGAAGAGGCCATAACCAGCCCCTTGGGGGCCCCTCGCGCCCTTTCCCACCCCCACCTTTCACAGGGAACCACTGTCCTGCTCCCTGATGCTGAAGTTTTGCCAACTATGCATTGCATAGAGAGGAAACTTTGTTTTAGAGCAGTAAAGTGACTTCGAAAAGTCAGGGCTGGTGGGTGCTGGAGGCAACAGGGCTGGGGGCAGGGGCAGCCCCCCTGGGCGGATATGTGCGTTTTTGGCACACATGTCTCCGCGTTCCAGTGGGTGAGAAGGCGCTGCAGATGGAAGGAGGTGGCGAGCAGGAAAATGCGGGAGCGTTTAGGGGGCATGGGGCACAGGTGAGCAGGTTCCTAGGAGCTGATGGAGTAGAACACAAGTTGGGCCAGGAGGGAACTGGAGAACTGACCGGTTCCCTAGGCCTCAGCACAGGAATCCTTGAGTAAATCCCACGGTTCACCTTCTTGGGCCATTTCCCCACACTGCCTCCCGATCTCTGGCGAATTTTAGACTTGGGGACTAGAGACGTAGGGGGTGGGAGGAGGGGGTTGGGAGCACTCAACGTGCAGGGCACGTAACTTTCACTCACCAAGCTACTGTCTCACGCTGGTTCAGCGGAGTGCTCATGAAGGGGGCAGACCTGCTGCATTTGGGTGTAACTTTTGGAAACAGCAGCCCTCAATCGGGTCATAACTAAGTCACTTTAACTCTTTGAGCCTCAGTCTCTTTGTCACTATGTAAGGATGTTAACTATGACACAGGGGTTTTGTGAGGAAATCAAATAAGATAATGGACATAAAAGCCCTTTTGTCAACTGTAAAATGCTATTGAAATGAAAGGCTTTACCGAGAGCAACCTTGAACCAGACTCCCAGACAAAGCGAGATGTTATTAGTCTGTTCTTAAACATTATCTGTCTTTTTTATAGCCACACAGAGATCAGGTGTCGGGAGGGGACCTGAGGATTAAATAGCAGGTTACAGACAGACTGGGAGTTAGAAAGCAGTGGCCATGCCCAGAGGAGTGAGGCCTCAGTCCCCAAACTGAAGAGCCCAGCCCGAGTTTAGGCCTTCATCAGCCCTGCCCCATTACTCTTGGGGAAACTGCTCCCCTCCAAGACCAGAATGGTCTGACCCTTGTTTTATCAGCTACCAATCCTTGCCTTGGGACGGAGGCTGCATTCAGCAGCGCACTGCCACTGAGCCCCTCAGTTTGGGGAAGACGCTCTAACCACAGACTCTGGTGGGTGGGGAGCAGAGAATGAGAAGCAGGCAAGGAGAAGACAGCCTGGTCACTATTCTGTTTCTAATCTGCTTGACTTGAGCCCATTCTTGTTGAACTAGGGAGGAGCCTTGCCTTTCTGAAGGAGAGAAACCAAACTAGAGAAAGAGACCCAAATCCTGGGCAGATGTGGGACCTCAGCCGTTAGAATGGGGCCGGAACTTTGACAGGCAGTGAGCAGGGCACAGCCCTCATGCATGTAGAAATACTAGCACCTGAAAGCTCTTCCACCCAGCATTGCTCCCTCCCAGGGAGCCTTGAAGAAACAACAGTCCCTGAGTTTTTTCTTTGAGGAGCTCTTTGAGCTTCTTTGAGCTCCCAGCAAGGCATGGGACTCCAGGACCTTATTACCTCTTTGGACTGCTGGTGGCACCACAGACAGGTTCAAGGACCAGAGAAAGCATGGGCGCAAGTTCAGAAGCAGCTCACTTAGCCCACTGAGTCTTTAAAATCCGGTCACTGCAACTGGCCACCCCTCCCCCACAACCACTAGTGCCTGAGTCTTTTGCTTCCTGCGAGGCTGACAGTTAAGGCCCCAGCTCAGTGTGGGGCTGAGGCAGCTTGAGTGTGGTTACTTGTGCACAGCGCCTCTTGCCTCCCCTCCCCACAACTCTTTCCATTCTCACCAAGCAGCACGTCCGGGTCAGACACGCAGGGCAGCCATCGGGGCTTTCCAAGGGACTTTTTGAGAAAGCCAGTGAAAGTTGGGTGTTGGCTGCATGGCCTAGGCCCTCTTGCTGAAACCCACTTCTTCCCTCTGGGGTGTAAGCTCTAGCCTGGGGAGGGGGCTGCTTCCCAAAGCTTTTAGACTGAAATTGGACAACAGAAACTCCCAGGCCTGGAGCCCTTTCAGTTTGCTGGGCTGGGAAAATCCTTGAAAAACTCAGTTGGTATTGGGGTTTACAGACCATTCCCTTAGAATCTGAAGGCATCAGAAATAAGGTTCTGGTTTGACGACCCGTGAGCGGTGACATGAGCAGCCTGCCAACCCCAGCTTCCCTCCCATAGGCCTGTGAGGGCGAGGAAAGGGAGGGGGTGGTCACTTGAGTCAGCATCTCTCCCTCCTTCCCACACTCCAGGTCACAGTTAACAAGACACTGACTCACTAGCACCCCCAGGTGGCTACATACACACACACACGAAGCCCCAGCACAGGCACCTGCGCTGATGAGTCAGAGTGCACCCTGCAGTGGGGGTTCTGGGCATTCCCCCCCACTTTTGACAGCGCACATATTGTTTATACTGAAGAATGGCTAACAAAAGGAGAACAAATGAATGTTCCTTTTGTAAAACTTAAGTTATAGCCCTGGCTGGTGTGGCTCAGTAGATTGAGCGCCAGCCTGCAAATCAAAAGGTCACTTT
>PVJI01013470.1:0-47629 GCA_004026765.1 Micronycteris hirsuta
GGAAGCAGTTTCAGAAGAGCAGGAGTTGGGACAGGCAGAGGCAGGGCTAGCAGGTTGTTTTTTCCCTCAGCAAGAGATGAAGTGCTCTTTCTCTGAACGGGAAGACCGTGCATTTATACCAGTTTTAAACCACCAGCTTCAATATTGGGAGCAAATAATCTTAAGGAATTTGATTGCCTGTACACATAGGAAAAGATCATACATTGCTAGTAACAGCAGGTAAAACCTTTTAAAAGTTGTCCACTGTTTATGAAACGTTACTGGAGAGGAGTTTTTATGAGAATCGAGCTCAGATCTGCAGACAGCACCTGCCTGCATGGGTCCTGGGGGTTAACCTGTGAGATGGGCAGGTGGGCATACAGACAGGCTGTGGCAGATTCGGAAGATAACCGTTTCGATCCTGGCGGCCCTGCTTTGTACGTGTTCACGTTGACAGTCACCACGTTCCACTAGCACTTACTCATTTGTGACACTGTGATGGAGATTTAGTTAGTACTTCCATTTTTACTTGGCTGTAAAAATGTCACTGAGCATGAAGCTTCACATCCTTGTATGCAGTTCAGCTTTCCTTTAAGTCCAGGTTAGGAGTTACTGGAGAAAAAAAAAATATCCCTGGGAAACTTGCCATTGATTCAGTGGCATCTGACTTGTAATTTTGAATTCCAATTTCCCAATCTACCTGTTACCATTTGCTTCTCAGAGTCCTATGCATCTGTCCAGGGTATTTAGCTGCATTCAGTGGAGAGATAGAGAGGAGGTGCTTACTCCGTCTTGATTGGAACCAGATCTGTGGATGATTTTTTTTTTAATTCCTGATTTTCTTTGTCAAAAGATTTGTAAAATAAACTCTAACAAAGCCTATACCATGTAGTTGCAAGTTATAAATATAGGAAGGAGATAAACTAGTTGAATTTAGTATGATGAGAATTTAATAATTTATAGTAAATGCCATATTTTATTTTATGATGAACTTCAAAGGAAAAAAAAGACTTCAATTTTATGTGAACAGGATTTGGCCAGAAATAAGCACCCTCCTGCTGTTTTATTTAGCAACGTGGTTAGGTAGAAGTAGGCAGGAGCTCTATGTTTTATAAAAATCTGTATTTTAAACCAATCTGATTTCTCTTTGACATCACTAATATGTTAGAACACAGATGAGTAGACAGTTCTGTTTAATAATAAAAATGCTTAGGTTATAAATTTGATTTTATTATGTATAATGAATCTGTATTTACTTTGGATATTTATATGAATTAGCAGCAAAACTGGTTCTAGCACTGGAGATGACTAATACCATGCTTCATATCTGCCCATGATGAGGATTAGGAAGCTGTGGGAATTCTTTCCACACACGTGAAAACACGCAGTTCCAGAATTTACGCATTTTGAGCTCAGCTCTGCGTGAGGAAAAAATTATTCCCGTGTGGACAAGCGTGGATCATGTCAGTGGAGAAAGAATCCTCTAATGGGAATTTGGCAAAAATGTATCTTAACAAATTCTGTGGCTTGCTGAGTCTCTCTTCCTCCCAAAGCCAAGAAGCTTAAGTTAATGAATCACTGCCTCAATGTTTTATGGTCCTAAGAGTTAACAGCCCTAGTTAGCTTACCCTCAATTTACTTGTCTCCTGTTTAATGTATACCCTGGTCCTGTCTGCCACCAGACCTGAATTTACATCCTAATGCTCTGTTACTGAGTGAACCTACCCCTTATCTATTCCCTTCCCATATATCCTCATGACCCAACTGAAACCCCCTGTTCTGCATAAGCCCATGAATAATCAATCCAATGTAAATGTGTCCTAAAGCTTCTAATAAAAAGCCCGGCTGAGCTACCCACAAGGCCTTTTTCCGAGATGGAGGGAAAGACCTGTGGCTGCCGGACTCTTTTCTCAAAGCGTGTCTCTGGGTGAGTTTGATTCACGGGATCGGTGCAGTCCCCCCCACGGATTTTGCGGGTCAAAATCTGCGACAGGAAGCGACATTTAATATAATAGGCAGGAAGAGACAAAAAGTCAGTGTTTTCTTTGTCCATTTCCACTATGTTATAAACTCCAGACAATATGCAGAGCTGTTGAGTTTGAGTCTTCCTTTTTATCTACTTTTGTGAAATAAGTGAAGCAAGTGATAGTGTACCTCTGGATGCCATGATGCCTACATGATGCTTAGAGCAAAACATTCCGGAAAGCCAGTGTCTGGAACCTGCAAGACAGAACTGGTATCCTTTACAGCTGTGATAATGTTGGGCCTAGAAGGTGACAGGGAAGAGCCGTGCAGTGACGCTTCTCTGCTGATGACTTCATAATATCTGGGAGGACATTTCACATGTGATTTTGTTTAGTTAATGGTAATGTGTGGAGTTGTGCAAGTTGTTGATTCCAAATTTTGACAAAAATGTAAGAATAGCACTTGGTACTTTTTTCCCAACCCTTTTGCATTTTTATATCTATGACTGTATTTGCTTTCATAGCCACCTATGAGATAGACCAGCCATGAGTGATTCTATTTATAGATGAAGAAAGCAGACATGCTGGCTGTTAAGGGATTTGCCCAGTGGCCCATACCATGTAACTCATGATTCTGAAACTAAGACCCAGTGCTCTTAAGTTCTAGGCCAGTGTTTCCCTATATCACATTGAATAGTAGTAAGTCTATGAAGGGAATTGTGGGAAGGCCTACTTACCTTGAATTAATTTTATACCTTAAAGAACTATATTTTAGTATGCCAAAGGTTTTCTAAATGCCAGTGAGCAATAGCTCCCTACCCCCACCACCAAGAGAAAATCACATATATGTACAAAGAGATGCACATGAAGATATTGAGCGCTGGCCCTGGCTAGCTGGCTGGCTCAGCTGGTTAGAGCACCATCCAATGTGCCACAGTTGCCAGTTCGATCCCTGGTCAGGGCAACATACAAGAACCAACCAAGGAAGGTATGCATAAGTGGAGCAATAAAGTCATGTTTCTTTCTCTCTCCATGTCTCCCTTCCTCTCTCTAAAATCAATTTTTTTTTAAAAAGGAAGAAAAAACATTAAAAAAGATATTGAATGCTGCTTTGTTTCTAATAGCAAAAATTGGAATCAGCCTAATATTGAATGGAAGAGCAAGTTTGCATTATCAAGCCTACCATATGATATCATTTTTATAATTAAACATATAGAATCCATGAACTGTTCATGGGTAAATATATGTGTAAGCTTACTATTTTGAAATAGACTGGAAGGACATCCACCATAGCGGTCACTCAGGACAGGGGAGTGGTATGGAACACAGGTCACAGAGGCGTTTAAGTAAATAACATGAAATGTAAGCATTTATTGATTTATTGGTATTTACTGTATTATTCTATGAACTTTTCTGTAGTTCAAAATTTTTCAAAAAGCCCTGGCTGGTGTAGCTCAGTGGATTGAGCACGGGCTTGGAACCAAAGCGTCCCGGTTCGATTCCCAGTCAGGGCACATGCCTAGGTTGCGGGCCAGGTCCCCATGAGGGCCATGTGAAAGGCAACCATACATTGCTATTTCTCTCCCTCTCTGTCTCCCTCCCTTCCCCTCTCTCTAAACTAAATAAATAAATAAATAAATTTAAAAAAATTTTTTTTCAAAAAGTTGGGGGTGGTACTGGTGGATAGCATGAGGGGACTTCAAAGGAAGTACCCCAGTTAAAACTACATGTCTAACAGTGAACAGAAAAAACATGAGAAGTGCTGTGATCGGCATTTAAGAAAAGCAGATGTATGCCCTGGCTGGTGTGGCTCAGTGGACTGAGTGCGACCTGCGAAGCAAAGGGTGGCTGGTTTGATTCCCAGTCAGGGCACATGCCTAGGTTGCAGGCCAGGTCCCCGGTGGAAGGCATGTGAGAGGCAACTGCGCATTGATGTTTCTCTCTCTCTCTTTCTCACTCTCTTCCCCTCTGTCTAAAAATAAATAAATAAAATATTTAAAAGGAAAAAGAAAGAAAAGCAGACGTAGGTATCTGATGTCCCACCTTGGTAATGCTTCGTGCTGTGCTGGAACAAAGGCTGGAGCTCACCTTAGGGCACTCACCTGACTCCTGGGAGTCCAGAGCGACAGGGGGAGAGCTTGGGGGCCCGGACTGGACTTGCTCCTCCTGTGCCTTTCTCTGAAGTCTCTGAACATGTCATATGATAAAACTGTGAATGAGTCATTTTCATTGCCCCCTTTCTGCTACATTATTTACTGTCTTAGTACTGATATTCTCTGGATAAACTTCTAGGCGTGAAAGGATGCATACCAGAAGACCCTATCATGTGGAAGATGCTGAAAAATACTGCCTTGAGGATGATTTGGTCAATCTAGAGGTTCTGGACGAGGTACTACATATTTAGTAGATAATTGTCATGGGTGACATTTGTTTCACGTGAGTGGTCTGACCTTTCTGTTGTAGGCCATGTTCTCCTAAAATCGCTTAATACTTAATTGTTGGGATAGCCTTGGCGGAGATCAGGGAGCATTTGGTTGCTGTGACATCCTGTGTTGTATTCTTTTATAGCCCCCAAATAAATGTTGATGAGAAAAGAATTTTTTCCCAATAAAGCTCTTTATATTGTAGATATGAATGTATTATATCAGCTGAAAATTATTTTCTATTTAAATAAAAGTGCAGTTGAACCCTTAGATTAAGATAGTTGTTTGGTCTTCATACAGAGGAGCTCCTCTTAGGGAAATAGTGAGTTAATATAGCTTGAATTCTAAATTTGAAAATTGTGGTAATCCCTGTTTCAAAAATGCAGGTTTAGTAGAGCTGTTAATTGCACTGGACCCACTTCTCTCTGCTTGTGACTCTGGGGACCCTTAACTGCCGTGCATGAATCACCAAAGTATAAACTACAAGTACTCAATTTTGTATTCCCACCACATAAATTTTAAGTGCAATGCTTTGAGAAATAAAGTACTTTTTTGTCTATACTTTATCTATAGAAATGACCTATTAAATAAAATTCTAAATAGGACATTTTGACTGGGTGAAATAAATTTTTTATAATAAAAATAAAGCTTTTGCTGGATATTCAGTGTCTTTTAGCAAGTCCCAGCTGGGCCTAATTCTTTCAGATATTCCTATTCTTTTCCTTATTTCAAGGCAAATATCTGCTTTTAGGATCATTAGAGTCACTGTGTCATTTAAATTGACTACTTCCATCTTTTAGAGGAAAATATCCTTGTAAGATTTTTTAAAAATTTTTAGAATCTTTCCTTTGACTGGAAATAATGTTTACTCAATGCCATTTACCCTCTTCTTAGGATACAATTATTCATCAGTTGCAGAAGCGATATGTGGACTTGCTGATTTATACATATGTTGGAGACATCTTAATTGCTTTAAACCCTTTCCAGAATCTAAGCATATACTCTCCACAGGTAAGGGATGCTTTAAGAGCATGTTGCTTCTTAATAGGAAATTAAAAATCACAAACGAAAATGAAAAGAAGGAAAAAGTGAGAAAACTATGACACCGATGAGTATAGACCCCAAACTGCAGATAGTAACGCAACACAGATGGAATTCTTACATTTGGGGGGAACTTTTTAAAGCAGGATGTAACAGTCATAGCTGCTAACATTCATTCGGTGCTTACAACAAGCACTGGATTACCTTGTTTACTTCTTACAATCCTGGAAGACAGGTACTTTGGTACAGGAGGAGACTTAACATAGTGAAGTTCACTCCCTTGAATGAGCTCATGAAGTCAGTAAGGGAAGAACTAACTGGGATTTGAACTCAGGTCTGTAGACTCCAGAGCCTGTGCTCCACAGCCTTCCAGGCGCTACAGTTCCCCTAATAAGTGACACAGCCCTGCTGTCATGGGAGATAGGTACTGGAGCATTAGAAGATCCAGTGGAGCAGTAGAAGGGTCCTTTGAATTAATTATTTTTCTTCAGTTTTCCAGACTTTATCACGGAGTAAAACGTGCCTCGAATCCCCCCCACATCTTTGCATCAGCAGATGCTGCTTACCAATGCATGGTTACTTTCAGCAAAGACCAGGTAAGAACTCAACGTGTTTTTTTTTTCTACGAAGTCACACAGTAGAATGTATTCTGTTTTCCTGTGCAGCTCTTAAGGCTTCCTGAGAACTTTCTTTTCTGGTTACTGGTGTTGACTCACGGAAATAGGGGGTGAAATAGTAGCTTGCTGGAACAGGAACAGTGATAAAGCCAGAGCAACAGGAGAACATGAAAACCCTTTTCAAGAAACATGAAACTTTCCTATCAAGAGCACTCATTTTCCCTGATAAAATGTAGTAAGGATGTCTCTAATGTGAATGTGGAACACGGAGCTAACACAAGCCTGATTACACACAATGACTGTAATGAAAACAGGACATAGAATGACAAATGAAATTCACCCTCATTAAAGTGTCGGAACTCTCACGATCCAGTCCTTGCCATATGAAAAACTGCTTACAGGCTGACGGTACACCACCCCGTTTAGCTGCTGAGCAACGGTGATGGGTTTGGTGAAGACTGAGCAAACCTTTCACTCAGTGCTAGTCAAACACGAAGCTAGCTCATCTATTTGAATTTTCCGGACTTCTGGTTCAGAGGGAGGGCACATCTGACCTTTGACCCTTCCTTTGCTTTCAATGTGTATGTTCTCATTGTGTCTTCATTCTGTTCAAAATAGAAATAATCTAACTTGGTAAGGAAAGTTTACAAGAGAAGTATTCTGTGTACATTCCCTGAGACCTGAGAAGTCCTTGCTTTGTTGGTTTAGGAATAGATGAAATTATAACAGTGCAAGTTACAAAATGGAGTATCTAGATTCACCATAGGTTAGAAATTTGACTTCTCCAAATTCTTACCTCTCCCAGAAACTAGTGAAATGTCCATAGATGTCAGAGAGAGGAAGTCAGTGGAGAGATATATATGTTTCTAAAGTTAAGAAGTTGCAAAAAAGAAGTTGCCCGTGTTGTCTTTTTTTCTGACACCAGTTGGTGTGTCTTTTCCAACACCAATCAATTCACCAAATCTGTGACACTATCCAATGACCAACAACTCATCCATTGAATTTTGACACGACATAACACAGACCTCACAGGTCCAGGCTCAGTCTCACAGGACTACTCCCACCTCAGATGCCAGCTGCAAACGGGGCACCCAGATTATCCACATTTCTCCCTGGCTGACTACAAATTCAGGGATGCTCACAATCCCCTTCAGACTTGATGATTCACTAAAACAACTCGCAGAGCTCAGGGAAACACTGCTTATGTTTTCTGGTTTATAAAGGATATGACTCGGGAACAACCAAACAGAAGAGACGCAGAGGGCAAGGTAAGGGGGGCGGGGTTGCAGAGCTTCCTTCTGTGCCTTCTCTGGGCACACCTGCCCTCTCAGCACCTCAGTGTGTTCGTATCGGAACAAGGAACTCTGAACCTTATTCATCAGCAGTTTTTATGACTCACTCAATCTCTAGGCCCTCTCTCCCCCCTTGAAGTTGGGAACGAGGGACTGAAAGTTCCTACCCTCTAATCTATGTTTATTCTTTCTGGTGGCCAGCCCCCATCCTGACACCTCACCATGAACTGCTTGGTTAGCAGTTGGGTTCAGTTGAAATGTACTTGTTTGTGAATAACAAAAAATATTCCCATCACTCCTACTATTTAGGAAATTCTGAGGGTTTGGGGAGCTCTGTGCCAGGAACCAGAAACAAAGATCAAATATACGGTTTCTTATGATACCATATCCATTCATCTTCTTTATAAGTAAAGAGTTCTTAGAAATGAATGATTAAAAGACCAACAATACAAAAAATAGGCAAGGTGTATGAACCGGTTAGAAAAAAGAAAATATGAATGACCTTAAACATATGAAAAGTTACCTAACCTCACTCATAATAAAAGAAATGAAAATTTAAACTACATCGAGATACCATTTTTTGCCTACCAGATGGGCAAAAATCCAGCATACTCTGGTGAGGCTGTAGGAGGGTAGGCACTTTCGTGTGTTGGTACAGTCCTCAGGAAAGCAATGCAGTACTCCCCACCAAATACACAAATGCATTTACCTTTTGATGCAACGCCTCCATTTCTAGGAATTGATTCTGTAGATGAACCTACATATAAATATAATGAACTATGCACAGAATTACTCATTGCAGTATTGTTTGCACTAACAAAAGGAAGAACTTCAAGTATCTAGCCATGCGGGACTGGCTAAATAGATTACGGTGCCTCTATCAGTGGAACGGCAGGCAGCTACGAAAAGGCTGAAGTGCTCGAAGTACTGAAAAGGAAAGCTATTTTGCTGAGTTAAAATTAAGGTCTACGGTGGTAGATGTTATATGAAAGCCATAGCTGAACACACGGGGTGTTTGCTGGGCTGTGAATTCTCACCAACACTCCATTCTCTGTGACAGTGCATTGTCATCAGCGGAGAGAGCGGCTCTGGGAAGACAGAAAGCGCCCACCTGATTGTCCAGCATTTGACTTTCTTGGGAAAGGTACTCACCACTTGCTCCATGTATTGTGGCTAGAAGTTTCTGCAGAGTAACTGCATAGTTTACAAATGATGGAAATGCTGCGCCTGTGTGTGTGTGTGTGTGTTAGCGTTTACAGAAGGCATTCCATCTTTATTACGTCTGCCCCCTGAGAGTGAGGGCTTCTAAGATGTCAGCACGCCATCTTTCTTTCATGTAGTAAGAAAAATAATGCCAGCATGAATTTATTAAGATTACTGGCGATTAATTTGTTATGTTTTTAATGCAATAGAAACATTTAGCCATTTAGTAAAAGTGGTTGAGCATGAGGAACAGGATCAGGGAGAGCCACTGAGGTGATTAAAGGATTGGAAAATAGAAACCTTTGAGCAAAAGTTGAGGAAGATGAAATTTTTCAGCTTGGTGAAATGGACATTGAAGGAATGACTTAAAATGGCCTACCAGTTATTCATGCTCAGAATTAGCGTATTATAGACTAAGAAGGAATTTGAGGAATATTTTTAGATGTGGTTTATGAATATTATAATGGATGACAAAGAAAAGTTATGGGATCTCTCTATTTAAACTTTTTTCTTAATGACTTTAGCATTTTCTGTCAGGGAATTTAATGAGGTATGGCCAGACACAAAAATTGATGACTTAATCCAGCATCATCTGATGCCTACACTGTGGAGTTGCTCATCTGAGAAAACAATGCTGCAGGTTGATGCTAATTACCCCAAATGGAGTTCTTCTCCAAAGTATCAATAATGTGAATTCTGTGGGCAGGGAAGGGTGCCTGGCGCATTTGCTGCATTCATGTTTCTGGTGGCTCCTTGTAACTGCTCTCTGTTTGGCACAGGCCAACAATCAGACCTTGAGACAGAAAATTCTGCAAGTCAACTCCCTGGTGGAAGCCTTTGGAAACGCATGCACTGCCATCAATGACAATTCCAGCCGTTTTGGGAAATATCTGGAAATGATGTTTACACCAACTGGAGCTGTGATGGGGGCAAGAATCTCTGAATATCTCCTTGAAAAGTCCAGAGTTATAAAACAGGCAGTGTAGGTTCACTATTTTATCACTGGTTTTGCTCTGCAGTGTAGATCTGGAGGCTTTGGAAATCTTAATTGCTGCATTTTTACTCTCGTTCTTAGCATCCTGACCAGGATGGTTCTCCTCCCAGCCTTCCCGGGAGTGCGGAATTATTTAAGCAAAGGATAAGTTGTGATTTCTAACCGAAAAGATGTTTACAAGCAGAGCACCGAGGGCTGGGGAGGGAGTCCTCTCTGACAGATATGCCCATTTCTCCTGAGTCGGTCACACCAGGTAGAATTTAACGACATTGCATAACTTAAAAAAATCATTAGGTTCCTTAAAATTGAATTTGTCTATTAAAAAAACATATTGAAAGTATTCTACATGTTAATTTTTTTCCTGTAGATTAAGAGAGGAAAAATATTTTCTTTTAAGAGAGAAGTATAGCGATAGCATGGACAGCTCGGGGTTTAGGTGTGGGCTCTGGTACTTACTATGTGGTGTTGGGTATTTCATTTAACCTCTCGGTGCCTCTTCTATGAAATGGAGATGCTACTGGATCCTGCCTCGTGGGTTTGCAGTGAAGATTAATGAGTTTGTTTTTATGAATTCCTTTTTAAAGTGCCCGTTGGGGTACATGTTATCAAAGTTAGCCATTCTTCCTATTTTTACTGGCATTGGAGGACACCAGACTTCCTCAGGAATGTGGCTCCATTCACGCAATATTCAGTGATTGTCTACTGAATTCTTGCTCTCTGCCAGTGCTGTGCTCCCTTCTGGGGTTGCAAGAGTAAATAAAATAGACAAAGTCCCAGTATTCATGGAGCTTGGAGTGGATGGGGGAGGGAGGAGGCCCAGAGGAGAATCTTAAATGCAGAACAACTGTGATAAGTACCAGAAAGCAATATAAGGTGCTGTGGAGGTAAACCAGGAGAAGGAAGGCCATGTAACCTAGTCCAGGAAGAAAGGGTCTCCCTGTGTCTGAAACATTGCATCTGAGACCCAAGGATCACTGGCAGCTGGCCAAGGAGGTGGGGACAAGTACAGAGGGAGAGAAGGGCGAAGATCAGACTGAGCCCGCAACATGCAGGGCTCTGGAACCAGGCTGGGGAACCTTATTCAAAATGTAGTAATTCTTCTGAACCTTATACTAAAGGCAATAGGAAGCCAATACATGTTTTCAAGAAGGGAAGTCATGAAACCCACCTTGCATTTAGAAATGATCGTTCTGGCTTCAGTAGGGTCATTGAATTGGAGGACAGTATTGTGTTGGGGCTGTTAGGAGGCTGTTGCCAAGTCCATGTACAGAATGTAGCAGTGGAGATGCAGATGGAGAGGAGCTGATGAATCTGAGAGAGGTTGTGTGAGTAGAACCCACAGGACTTTTTCTAGGTTAAGAATTCAAGTGTCTTCTATCACACATTTGGAGTTTTCTCACAAAATAGGGATGATGTGAAGCAAATTTAAGAAATGAACAGAAATGTAGAGTTAGAGTCAATTTAGCTTACCCCTGGCTTCTTGATTAATTTTTATGAGGTCTCTCAATTCTTTCTCTCCAAGTTCGGGTGATTTCAAAAAGTCCTTTTAGTTTTTTCTGTAAAATGAAAGACACATTTTTTTTTCACCAATCACTTTGTTGATTTGGATATTTTGAGTATGTCAGCTCTCTCCCGCATGGTATAACGCTAAGTCTCACTTAATGTCTTGATTTGATCACTATCAACTTCAACTGGTCTATCTGACCATGGAGCATCATCCAGTGAGAAATCTCCAGCATGAAGCTTTGCAAACCGCTGACATGTTTTATCAGTTACAGCACCTTCTCCATACACTGCACAAATCATTTCTTTTTGTGTTTCAGTTGTGTTTTTGTCTTTCTTGAAATAATAATATGATACTCTGTTTTTTATCTTTAATATTAAAGTAGGTAAACAAAAATTCACCATTTTTTGTTTTTTTATATCTTTAGCCTTTTTTGATATATTTTATTGATTATGCTATTATAGTTTTCCCAATTTTTCTTCCTTGCCCCCTCTTCCCAGCACCCCTGCATTCCCATGGGCAAGGCCCCTCTTAGTTCATGTCCATGGGTCATGCATATAAGTTCTTTAGCTACTCCATTTCCTATACTGTCCTTGACATCCCCCTGTCTATTCTGTACCCACCAATTTGTACTTCTTAATCTCTCACTTTTTCCCCCATTCTTCCCTTCCCCTCCCCAACTGGTAACCCTCCAAATGATCTCCATAACTATGATTCTGTTTCTGTTCTGGTTGTTTGCTCAGTTTGTTTTTTAGCTTCATTTGTTGATAGTTATGAGTCTGTTGTCATTTTACTGTTCATATTTTTTATCTTCTTTTTCTTAAATAAGTCCCTTTAACGTTTCATATAATAATGGTTTGGTGAAGATGAACTCCTTCAACTTTACCTTGTCTGGGAAGCACTTTACTTGTCCTTTGATTCTAAATGACAGCTTTGCTGGGTAGAGTAATCTGAGTTGTAGGAGAAGCCCTTGCTTTTCATCACTTTGAATACTTCTTGCCAGTCCCCTCTAACCTGCAAAGTTTCTTTTGAGAAATCAGCTGACAGTCTTATGGGAACCCCTTTGTAGGTAACTCTCTGTGTTTCTCTTGATGCTTTAAAGATTCTCTTTTTATCTTTAACCTTTGGCATTTTAATTATGATGTGTCTTGGCGTGGCCCTCTTTGGGTCCAACTTGTTTGGGACTCTCTGTGCTTCCTGGACTTGAATGTCTATTCCTTCACCAAATTAGGGAAGTTTTCTTCCATTATTTTTTCAAACAAGTTTTCAATTTTTTGCTCTTTCTCTTCTCTTCCTTATGATTCAACTGTTGGTACATTTGAAGTTGTCTCAGAGGCTCCTTAGCCTATCCTTGTTTTTTGTTTTTTCTTCTTCTTGCTGTTCTAATTGAATGCTTATTTCTTCCTTATGTTCCAAATCATTGATTTGATTCTCAGCTTCATCCACTCCACTGCTGGTTCCCTGTAAATTTTTCTTTACTTCACTTAGTGTAATCTTCATTTCTGCTTGGGTGTTTTTTTATGCTGTTGAGGTACCCAGTGAGGTACTCTGAGCAAGAAGTAAGTGTTTGTTAAGCTACTAATATCTTGGGATGTTTGTTACTGCAATAGAACTAAGCCAATCCTGGTAGACAGAGGGATGAAAATCAAGTTGAAATTAAGCTAGGAATGGATGTTGGTAGGCAAAGCTTGAAAGAATTGATAACTACAGGTAGCTACAAAAAAATACCTATAAGAAGATCAGACCAAGAGGGGTGAGCCAAAGCCAACACAGGTACCAGAGGTTAAAGCACACATGGCATTCATACCAGGTGCACCGGTTCACAGAGCCCTGCGAGGGCTTTCCTGTCTCAGTGAGTGGTGCCACTGTCACCACGTGCTCAAGTAAGAAACCTGGGAGGTAGACTCTAGGTCCTGTGGCCTCATCGCCCTCATTCGTTCCGTCATGACGTTCTTTTAGCCGTTCTTCCAAAATCTATCTTTAGGCTTACTCTTGTTCTTCGTCATCACGGGGACCTCCGAATTAGTCTTCCTGCACACGTATTGGCTTTTTACAGTCTAGTCTTCACCCTGCAGCTAGTGCGTACTTTTCTCAACACAACTGTACTTATGCCACACGCAGTGCACCGTGGCTCTAGTTTAAAACACTTCAAATAAATCTAATTGCTTCATCAACAGAATCTCCACTGGGGCCTGACAAGTTCTTGTGGGGCTGGCCCTGCTTACCTGCTCGCCCCCTGCTCACGAGCATTTTTTTTTTTGGCTCTGCGTGGGTACTGCAGTCTGAGCTTTGTGTATGTGCTCCTCCCTCTCTTTGAAATGCTTTTTCTTCTCTCTGTATCTCCTTCCGGCCCCATTCTCATGCTTCAGAGTTTGCCTTAAGTGCTGTTTCCTTGGAGAGTCCTTCCCCTGACTTGACACAAGTAGCCCTTGCCCCCCATCACTATTCTTCATCCCAGCCCTTTGTTTATCTCTTTCAAAGTGCTCATCACGAGCTTCCTTGTGGTTCATCTAATTCGATTGCTGGAAGGGAAGCTCCAGAGGGTGGGAATCCTTTCAGTCCTTTATCCCTTGCATATGGCGCAGTGCCTGCCATGACTGACGTTCAATAAATTCATAAGTCGAGTGAACAAACAAGTGAGAAATGGCAAGTAGCGACATCTAGAATACAGGGCAGAAATAAGAATCATCAGAAAAGCTTTGACAGAATAAGCAACCAGAGGAACACTAGGATATCCAGCAGAAGCTGAAGAAAAGAGTGGGGCCCGTGCCACAAATAGGGACAAGGAATAGAAGGAAGACAAGATTTCTTTCCACAGGTCTAAGTTGACCAAGATAAGGATTTGCCAGAATTCTGAGGATTTAACAGAAGAGACTGCCTTCCTCTAGAGCAGGGGTGTCAGACTCATTTTCACCGGGGGCCACATCAGCCTCGTGGTTGTCTTCAAAGGGCTGAAATAATTTTAGGACTGTATAAATGTAACTTCTCCTTAACAGTTAAGGAGTTGAAATTATATTCACTGTACAAATTCTGTAATTGGGATGTAGATATTTAATTGATGAAAATTCAAATTTGTTACAGAATAATATATTGCACAAAAAGGAAATGGTGTAAATTAGTTGGAGTGTGGAAGCCCAGAATATGTTATTAATAATGTCCCTTCTCCCTTTTTCTTCAGGGGAGAGAAAAATTTTCACATATTCTACTATATTTATGCTGGTCTTTATCACCAAAAGAAACTTTCTGAATTCAAGCTTCCTGAAGAAAAGCCTCCTAGGTAAGTGTCGGGGATTTTAGTTGTTAATTTTTTTATTATATATTTTTTCCATTACCATTTAGTCCAGGGGCCTCCAGCCCCCAGACCTGTACCCGTCTGGTCCCTTAGGAACCAGCCATGAGGGAAGCTCTCCTGAGATCCTCCTCCTGTCTCTGCCCCCACAACACCCCCTCCTTGTCCCTGGAAAAACTGGTCCCTGGTGCCCAAAAGGTTGGGGACCGCTGATTTAGTCCCCTTATATTGTCTCGCTCCCATAGTCACCACACTGCAGGCCATGGCCATGAGTCCTTTTTCCTTTTTGCTCAGCCCTCTACCCTCTGTCTTCCCTTCTCCCTTAGCTGTCATCCTGCTCTCCATCTGTGAGTCTGTCTCTATTTTTCTTGTTAATTCAGTGTGTTCATTAGATTCCACATAAGAGTGAGATCATATGGTATTTGTCTTTCTCTGACTGGCTTATTTCACTTAGCATAATGTTCTCCAGGTCCATATACAACTAGCAGTTGACAAAACTTGGAAATCAACAGAGCTGTTTTCCTAACTTGACATTCACAGTCTCTACAGGTGAAGTGCCCAGGATAAGGTGGCAAGCACCACATCTCACTATCTGCATTTTCTTAGAGTGTTTGAAACTCAGCTCCAGCCATTTTATTAGGCCACATACACAATTATCCCACACAGTGCTGGGGCATGGGTTTGCAAGAAGGAGCCCAGTGATGCCGTGGTGTTTGGTGCCATTTGCCAAGTCCATGATCATTCTGTTTGGTCATACTGAATATAGGTACATAGCTGATGAGACTGGAAGGGTGATACAGGACATCACGTCCAAGGAGTCTTACAGAAGACAATTTGAAGCAATTCAGCACTGTTTCAGGATTATAGGCTTCACTGACAAGGTAGGTGATTGTCAGGAGAGAAAAAACTGAAGTGTTAATATTCTTGGATCAATGTGAGCGAAGACACAAATGTTCTCACCTGGGGCAGGTTAATTGCTTGTCAGGTGCCACGTTGGTCATGTTATAAGGTGTTGCTACTCAAAGTGAGACCCAAGGAGCAGAAACATTTTTGTCACCTTAAGAGCTTGTTAGGAATAGACTCTCAGGTCCAGCCAAGAACAACTGAATTAGAATGTGCATTTTAACAAGATGTGTAGGTGAATATTAAAGTAGAAGTACTGTTGTAAGTGCCATATGCCCATGAAGTGTCATTGTCATTAAGTTACCACAGCCGTGACAGGAAGCACCAAAATAATACTGCCTTTTTCTGAGTTGGGTTTGCTCCGACCATTACAGTGGGTTGTGTAACAGGAGTGCAGGATTATGTAGGTTACACCCAAGCCACAGAAATATATTTATGCAAGTAGTTCGCTTGGCACCGAGATGAGTTAATTTAAACCTTTCAACCTGCAGTCACTTCCTTCTCCGTGGTACACAGTTGCAGCACATTATTAACTATGGCTCTAAGTCCTGTACTCCTCTTATCATACCAGATGCAGGCTGTCTCTATTAAATATATGCTAGGGGTGACAGAAAATATTTATAACCCTAGGCTCTCAAATATCATTCTGTGATACATTTATGTCATCGTTTCTGGGCTTCGTGCCATCAATTTCGCAAAATATACAGATTCTTTTGCTTTTCCAACAAAAAAAGGTGAATGATTAGGAAGTAGGTCAGAGTGTTAACACTTCAAGGATTAGATTACAAGACTCCCGAGTTACCCTGGGACAGCCACCCTGGACAAAGGATTGCTTCGGTAATCCGATGAGTCTGGCCAGCCCTTCCCTCCCCAGCATCGTTGATTTTAGTCAAAATAATACCTTTCTCCTTTCTAGCCAGCTGTTAATTTTCTCTGTCAGCCTCCCACAGACTTTCAACTGACAGGCAGTGGAAAATCCCAAAGGTCAGATAAAAATAGAAATATGTTTCCCTTGGCTCCTTAGAGGAAAGCAATTAAACAGGTACCAGCACTGTTAAAGGACCTTTATCGTTGTTAATTTATAGAGCTAGTTGCTAGCAAAGATGCAGGATAGCAATGGCAGTAGAGCCATTTAAAGTCCTGGGCCATGCCCAAGTGTTTAGGGCATACTTCCTGAAAAGGGTGCAGGAACAATGGAGAAGCGGCCACGGGGCTAATGATACTTGGCCTTCCATGTGCACAGTGACGGTGGCGGAAAGCTGTGAGGCCAGTGGCTCTAACTCTCAATGAAAGGATAGAGTGGTGCTGTTCTAATAATACAAATGGGCTGCAAAATAATAAAACACATGCTGTTTTAAGATAAAGCTAAAAACAAAAGAAATTAAATATGCTCTGTCTCCTTGAAATAAGCCATCCTAACCCCTGTGCAAAAAAAAAAAAAAAAAAAAAACACACAGAAGAAATGAATGAATGTGTGAATAAATATGAAAAGAAAGAAATGTAAAAGGTGATAAACATTCTTAATTCTTGCCTGGTCTATACTGTTAAATGAATAACCAGAATGTTACTTTACGTATATGGGCATATGTTTACCATGTCCCATGTTAATTCATACTGGAAATAAACCAATTTATGTCAGTTAGCAGCCTTGGCAATGGAAGGAAGAGGCTGGATCTTACCTAAATACTTTTGTTACATTTTTGTCCATATCTCTACAGACAGCCTGTTTTGCTGAATTAACTTAGTTCACTCTATGTTTATAAAGCCAAAGACATTTGACTAAATTCAGAAAGATTCAGTTGAGTGCAGTCAGACAGAAGATGCCAAATAGCTCGTGTAACAGAACTTTTTCTTCAGTTTTTCTAAGGGACACTTCTAGACAGAACTCAAATGAACTGGTCAATTTAGTAAAATTATGGTTCCTGTCATTTCTTATAATGTCACTAGTTTCCTGCAAGAATCCCTTTGGTTTTTCCCAACCCCTTACAGCAAAAATATGAGTAGCAAATTAAAAAAATATTATTATTATTTTTAATCCTCACTGAGGTTATGCGTATTGATTTTAGAGAGAGAGAAAAACATCAATGTGAGAGAAACATGGGTCAGTTGCCTCCTATATGTGCCCCAGATGGGGATTGAACCTGCAACCCAGGTATGTGCCCTGACCAGGGATCAAATCTGTACCCTTGTGGTATATGGAACAGCGCTCCAACCAACTGAGCCACCCAGCCAGGGCACATGCAGCAAACTTGCGTGAAGACTCAGGAGCATGATTTTTAATTCTGGGACACCAGCCAAAAGAAACTTCCTCACAGGAGTCTTCCAATAACAATAATAGGTCCTTGTTGGGGTCCGGGGGGTTTACTTAAAACCCCATTATGAGGATCAGTGCTTTTCAACTCCTACTTTTGGAGTCAAACCATACTATTTTTGTTTAGTACAGGGTAGAGCAAAAGTAGGTTTACAGCTGTGAGTACGCGAAACCCGGAGTCTATTCATGTTGTCTAATAACGGGTCTGATACGTTATCATAAGACATTCAAGTTTTAGGTGTGCTTGAATGTAATACTACATGAAAACTTTTTTTGGAAGATTATCTATACGATGGTCAAGATTGGACAGTTACTGCCGATCCCTTGATGGAGAAGTTAGGTAGAAGGCTTGGAGATTAGGGCAATTTTTCTCCCTTTCTTCAAAGTCAATTATGAATTGGGAGAGTACCGCTGAAGAGAGCCAGGGGGTTGCATGTTAAAATATAAATTGGAGGTCTTGAGGATTTCCAGTGTCTTAATGATAGACAATAGGGCTTACCATTGACTTTCTAAAACCACTTTATTGATGTATGATTGACATACCAAATTTTTCTTTAACCCAACCATTCACTTTTAAGATACAAATGTGAGCCTGTGAAAAGGGAACTGAATCAAGGCATTGGAATAGAGCCGATAAGGGAGAAGCCCCCTCAGCCCGGCCCCCTGCAGTGCCTAGGCCAGAACTGGTGAGAACTAGAGACTTGTTAAAAAGAAGCACCGTAAAGAGAAACGAGAAGGCAAAACGAATGTCGGGGGAGGTACTACAGAAGCAGCCACCTTGAGGCAGATGCCTGTGAACCAGGCCAGGGGCAATTTCCTTAAATCAGCCCCAGGCTAAGAGAGGAAACCACAGTTCTTCTCAACTTTCCACTTTGCCTTAATTTTACTGAGACAAGATTTGCATCAGTGAAAGTAGTGCCTTCTCAGAAGCAAAGAGCACACACATCTCGCATGGGGCTTTGATGGAGAATTGTTCTTTCTTCTCCACTTTTTCTGACTGGTGGTAAATCTGAATTCATACTTATCAACAATGAATCGGGAAACCCAGCTGGAGGAGTTGTTAGTCGTCTTCATAATTTTTCCTGTCCTGAGCAAGGTGACTTCCTTTTATCATATAGAAAGTTGGAAATTGGTAAAAGATAGAAAGGTAGAGCACCATTGCCGATTCTGTAGCAAAGTCAGGGTTACAGGAAAGGCTCAGTAGCTCAAGGTGAGGGACGAGAAAATGAGCGAGGTGAGGAAAGTGAAAAAGCCTTCCTGGGTTGGCTGTGGGAAGAAGAGACATCCGACTGAGAAGCACTGAGGAAGAAGAAATCCTGCAGCTAGACACACAACTGATTGAATTCCACCATGGTTGTCTATGGGTGAGGCTTTCACCTGAACACAAGAGTCGATATAGGTTCCCAAGCCTGAAAGGAAAAACTTAACTAACCCAAGGGTGGGACTGAGGGAGTCAAATGGAATATAGTGTGAAAACATAGCATAGGGGGCCTCCTGAGGCTGAGAGCTCATTAGTTAGGTGAACGCTGATATTCCTTCTCGAGTTCCCCTCTCTGAGGAAGGAGACTATTAACTTGAGTGTTTGGACGCCAGAGTTTTTGATGAAGGCCATGGATAGTTTTCCTCCTTAAAAGAGGACATGTGTGAGCATTGTGCAGAAGAGGATACTGCCAGAGGAGCATTGGGGTGAAAAGCACCGTTTCCTTTGGGAATGATCACTCAGTGGCGAAATGCCTGCAAGCCTTATCTTGGGAGGTTTCATGACTTGTACTGTCATACATGATGTGTGTGTGTGTTTTAATGAGAAGAAATACATTTTTTCCCAAGAGTACTGAGCATGTTAGACAACCTCTAGAGATAACTGGGTATCGAAATAACATACAGAACTCGCCGCTGTCTCTTGCTGTCTGGGATCTGCCTCCCTGGGAAGTTGCTCGCTAGTTGCACTCCGCAGACCTCACACTGTATCGATCAAGGTAATGAGGTGCTGTCACGTTAAACCCAGGCTAGTCTCAGAAAACTCATTTGGTAGGGGTTCCCCTTAGCCACTCTTAAGTTGTGTGATTAAAGCAGTGATTCTCAATGTCAGAAACATGACATCTTCTTTTGCATTTAGAAGTTTACAGAACAATGTTTACCTATAGGAAGAGCTTGGTTTGAAATCCTCATATGTCTTTGTAGCGTTATCAGGTGTCCAGCAGATGTCACTATTACAGTCTGTGCTCAGGTTTTCAGCTTGACTGAGTCGTGTTTACAGGAAGGCTCCATTTGGCGACAATGCTTTATCAATGGCCTAATGACAGTTTCTGTTAGTTTGCTGCTATGCGTGGTACTAAATCAGGTTTCCCGCCAGAGTATTTTTGGTGGAAGTACTTGCCTCTATCTATATGCATAAGATGCAGAAATTTCCTGGCTATATATTTCATTGTCTCACCTACAGAAATGCAAATGTTTAAATAAATATACATACTTTATTTTTTAGCATTAATGCTACTTATATATTCAACTTCAGTATAAAAATGGGACTAACATCATCTGAACCATCTTTACAACACTTCTGACACCAAATATGTACAGTATTTCCTCCAAAACCAACCAGTTCTACAATTCAGTTGAACTCTGACACTGTCTACGCAGAGTAAGCATCAGATCACACAGGTCAGGGGCTCAGCCCCACGGGACTGCCCCCACTTCATGCACCAACTGCACGTCCAGGAGTTTTTCTACTTCTGACTGACTGGCTATAATTTGGGTGTTCCCAAGAACCCCCTCCTAGGGTCAATAATTTGCTAGAAGGACTCACAGAACTCAGGAAAACAGTTAACGTACTATTTCTATTCTCTGACTATTATAAAGGGTATAACTCAGAAAAAGCCAAGGGGGAGCGATGCATAGAGCAAGGCACTGGGAGAGGGAGTGCCACTTCCCTCCCCGCTTCCATGTGCTCGCCAACCCGGAGCGCTCCGAGCCTTATCAGTGAGGGGCTTTAGTGGACGCTCCATGACGTGGGCACGACGATTGGATCAGTGCCTGCTGCCGATGAGCTCGCTCCCCAGCCCTTCTCCCTTCCCTGGGTGTCCAGGGTTTGGCTAAAAGGTCTAACCCTTCACCCACGGGGCGGGTTTTCCCTGGAAACCAGCTCCCATCCTCCAAGAGTCACCACATCAGAACAGACCCAGGTGTGGTGGAAACGGGCTTATTGTACATCGCCAGGGATGTGCCTCTGATCTCTCTCACTCAGGAAAATTCCACGGGTTTTCGAAGCTCTTGTGCCTGAAATCAGTATGAAGACCAAATACTAATATTTCTTTTTAGATTCAATATCACAGAAAATTTCTATTGAGTCTTTCAAAATATTTCCTGACCTTATTTATAACTACATACTCCATCATTTAACTTCAAAATGTTCTAGTGAACCATTAATGAATGCCCTGCCAGCTGTTTCATAAGAGTTAGATTCAAAAGAGGTTAAGGAAACATCTCCTCTCTTATTCTGAAGAAATATAACCATACGTGAACTTGGAAGCTGGTATTATTTAGGGTAATTGGATGAAAGTGGCTCAAAGAACAAAGATCAGTTCTGTCTTATATGAGCATTCCAAAGTAAGAGGCTCAAGTTGCTGAACAACGCCATTTCATTCGATCATTGGTCTCAGTCATCCTAATTCATGGCTTGGTTGAGGCTGGGCTGCTGGCAGTTCCCACCAGCAAAAGCAGGAAAGAAAGCCAGGAGGAGGCATGCTGGCTTCCATGAGGCCAGACCCAGAAGTGGCCCACATCATTCCTCTTGCTCCTTTGTTAAGATTTCGCCCTGGTCGGCCAGTGGCTCAGTTGGTTGGAACACTGTCCCATGCACCAAAAGGTTGCAGGTTGAATTCCCAGTCAGGGCACATACCTAAGTGTGGGTTCAATCCCCAGTCAGGACACATATAGGAGGCAACTGATTGATATTTCTCTCGTTCTCCCTTCTTCTCTCTCTAAAATAAATGTGTCCTCAGGTGAGCATTAAAAAAATTTAATTACACAGCAACACCTAACTGCAAGGGAGGTTAAGAAATTTGGTTTTGTGTCCAGGAAAAGGGAAAGGATGGACTTTGGGGACAACCAGCAGTTTCTACCACAGTGCTAATGCTTCATTGGTTTCATTGGTAATCACCCTCAAACACGATTCTTGGTGTCTTTTCAGGAGGTGCACTCAGTGCACAGAATTTTGGCTGGGATTCTGAATATTGGGAACATTGAGTTTGCAGCTATTTCTTCTCAGCATCAGACAGATAAAAGTGAGGTGCCCAATGCTGAAGCTTTGAAAAATGGTAATTATTTGATGCCTGTGTACTGTGTTGCCAAAGTACATCTTGCTTTCACTTTGGCAGATTTTTTTAATACTCTAAAATACAGTGCAGCTGTTGCTGGTTCTTTGCTACCTCTGAGCATTTTCACTAACCAGTATTTCCCAAAGGATGTCTGGTAGAACATGAATGTTCTTTCCATGAGCTGCAAATAGTTGTTCTGCAGAAAAGAATTCCACATCGGTTAACTTTGGGCAGTGGTTCTCAACACTGGCAGTTTTTGAAAATCACCTAAACTTTCTGCAAATAATACAAGAGGTGAGACCCCACTCTGAATCTGCTGAATCAACATCTGCAGGGGAGAAAGCAGACAACTAATTGTTTTTTCGTTTTACAAGTAATAATGGTGACACAAGGAATGAGAATCCTGAGTGTAAAAAAAACCTCATTAAATAGAACACTTTTTGTGTTAAACTACAGCATTTTTATGGACTTTAATATACTAATGTGTTGTGACTCTCTAAGAGGAGACTGTAGTCTTCAGAAATTACTCCAACTTACTTGACCAAAGCTATTTCCTCCCATTTTTAAAAATCTAACACCTGTGCAGAGCTTTCACAACAGTTTGGGAGATCCCATATCAGTCTGGATGCTTCTTGGGGTTAGGGACCTGGCTTTTTTATCTTTGACTTTGAAATGCCAAGGATAGATAGAGCCTGGCACATAGTAGGTGTTGAATAAATGCCGGCTGAATGAATGGATGGGTAGATTCATTCTCCAGTGTCATCCTTACCCTTTGTTCCAGCTGCCTCTGTTCTCTGCATCGGCCCTGAAGAGCTCCAGGAGGCCCTCACTTCACACTGTGTGGTCACCCGAGGAGAGACCATCGTCCGTGCCAACACTGTTGACAGGGCCGCAGATGTCCGAGACGCCATGTCCAAAGCCCTGTATGGGAGGCTCTTCAGCTGGATTGTAAATCGCATCAATACACTCCTGCAGCCAGACAAAAACATATGGCAAGTTCCCCAGGGAGCAGAGGCCCCCGAAGAGCTGTCATCAACCCTGGTGTCTCAGAGTCTGCGAGAGGAAGCATTTGGTCCTCTCCTGGGTTTTCTTTAGCAAAGCTCCTAGGTCTTCCACTTTAAAAAACGCGTTGGGAGAGCGGAAGTGGTTATACCTGAAAGGCAGATGGATGACGGGGCCAGTACAGTGTAGGGGTTAAGAGAACCAACCGGCTTGGCTTGGAGCTGGACAAACAGGATTTGCGTCCACGTTCTATAGCTTAATCAGCTGCAGGTTCTAAGTGACAGTTTTCCCTTCTGTAAAATTAGGATAATAGTATTCTCCTCGTCATATTGTTATAGAATCTACTGACACATATCATGAACAGCTGTAAAGCACACAAGCCCACGTTATTATCACTACTACCTCATTGGTGTGGGGGGAGGTGGAAGAATGAATGAGCAGCAGCCCCAGCCCCTTCGAAGTGGTTCCTCTTTAATCTCTCTCTATATGGAGCTTCTGAGTAAGACTTCAAAAGATTCTCCTGCTATAAAGAAAAGTTGGAAATACTGTTGAAAGACTAAAGGAACAAATGGCTTCAGACACAAACTGTTTCTCCCTCAGAGGCAGCGGATGCTGCTCGCTGTGAGCGGGTACATGCGTGGGTAATTGCATGTGCACATGTATTCTCGCTGTACTCTGAGATGAATGTTTCCTTTCCTAAAAGTTCTGTATTCTCTCCCATGCAGTAGTGCGGACGATGGTATGCACGTGGGGATATTGGATATTTTTGGATTTGAGAACTTTCGGAGAAACTCGTTTGAGCAGCTCTGCATAAACATCGCCAATGAGCAAATCCAGTACTATTTCAATCAGCACGTTTTTGCTCTCGAGCAGGTAACAGTGAGCTCTGAAGTCACTCAGCCTGATGGGGGAAGGTGTCTCTGAGCTGCCCACAGTCTGAGGCAGAAAACCTGTCAGGCTTACAGGTTAAAGGCTCTAAAGAAAAAAATTGCTGGTGAGGCAGTCCTGTCGAAATAAATCAATGGTCTAAATTTAGTCTGAAAACCAAAACCAGAGGTCTTGATTTTTGTGGAAAGATGGATTTCCTCCCTTGAGGGGAGCTGGTACCAAACCAGTTATTTAAATGTGGCTTCTGAACTGTTCCATGCGTATTACCCAAAAGGCTGGATTTTCTACTTTCTTAACTAAAAATATCTATGGTCATGTCCAAAATGACACAGGATAATCTTTCATTCAGGACACAGATTCTTGTTCTTAACTCTCAAACTGGCCATCCCCATGCCCCACCTCCTGCTCACCAGACCCTACCGGAATTGGGTGGGTGTCTGGGGAAGAGTAACACATGTTTTCTGAAATGGAAGTTTCCCTCTCTGAGTCTAATGGTAAATAAAACAGGGTGTAAAGCTAGTTGTACCCTTCTCCTCCACCCCAATCCCAAGACTCTCCTGTATGAAGCAGCTGCAATAATGAAACGTTCTGACCAAGTCCTTATTTTAATGCAGAAGTGAGAACACACAGACTATAATGCCAGTATTGGTTTTATCATTGGAGCTGGATAAACCCGCACTGCACGCCTCTCCCCACCCACCCGGCACAAAACTCAACCTTGTTTCAGTCTGCGTTCCAGCCATTTATTTCCCAGGGAAATCTGGAGAGTTTTAGTTTTTCATTCCCAGATGATTCCTTTGCAGAATCTTTTGCAGAAGATAGAAATCTGCTTTCTCCCTGGTTTAAACCATATTTGTCACCAAAATAAAAATAATTTTAGACTTCTTTTCTTTTCTATATCAGTTTCTAAATTATAAGTTACCAAATCATCGTTTGGGAGACAGAGAGCCATCCCTTCTTTTGTCAGCTTTAGCTGCCTGCCACAGGCCGCCTGTAGGCCGGGCTTACACCCAAAACTTTAACACTATTAGATGCAGAAGAGTCCTTTACTAACAGAAAGTGCATCCTGTTTTCCACATATGTTCGATGTTGCCAGTTCATGCCAAAGTGCCTTGTGGCAGCTAGGCCAGTTTGAGGCTGGAGAGATTCACATTCTGTTTCCTTCCAGATGGAATATCAGAATGAGGGTATTGACGCTACACCTGTGGAGTATGAGGACAATCGGCCACTCTTAGATATGTTCCTTCAGAAACCCCTGGGACTACTTGCGCTTTTGGATGAGGAAAGTCGTTTTCCCCAAGCAACTGATCAGACCCTGGTTGGTAGGTACCTTTTGGTAAGGCACATGTGTTCAGAAGAGAACTTGGCTTATGTCATCGAATGAGTTGAGGTACAATGGAGCTATCCTGTGTATTTTGGCCACCTGGTGGGTTGTAAAAGTATGGGTCCTGCTTTTATTGAATTGAAATGTTCAGCAAATGTCCTAGTAGAATTAGTATCTTTTTTTTTATTACTTTATTGTTGTTCAATTACAGTTGTCTGCGTACTCTCCCCTCTCCCCACCCCCTCCAAACTCACTTCCCTCCCCTGCCTCCATCCTCCCCCTTGGTTCTGTCCATGTGTCCTCTATAGTGATTCCTGAAAACCCAGAATTAGTATCTTAAAGTAAATCTCTTAAACCCTCCTTACTATCCTCTTTCTGCAAACGGAAATACCATTATTCTATGTCAACATCATCTTTACACCTTCTCCTCCCGCCTTGATTCCCGTAACCAGGGCTTGCTTCCCCTCCATTTCTTACCCTGCTCTCATGTCTCCATCTGGACCCCCTTCCACTTCTGGCCAAGTTTGTGCAGAAGCCCCTTCTTGTCCCCTGGCCTCCAGGCTCATATTCTTCACCTCTATCTTGGGCACCCTAGCTAACTTAGTTTGCTTAAAGCCACGTTTTCATTGCGCTCTTGTTCTCCATGAGATGACAGTAAAACACCTCCTCCTGGTGTCAAAGGCCTTCTTACCCCTGACCTCCTTCTTCTCCTCAGATCTTCAGTGCCACCCCTGATCCTGTCTCCCACTCCTCTCACGCGGACTGTGAGATGCTTGAGGCAACGAGCTCTAACCCCGCATCCCTTTCTGCTCAGCACCATTCCTCACACAGAGCTGGCTCTCAGTCGTAACAGCAGCAGCAACTCTGAGTGTGGAGGGAGAGCAGACAGTTTCGAGCCTTCTCCCTGGATGGAAAATTGATCTGTGGGAGAGATTCACTTCTAGGATTGAGACTGTCACCCTCACTGGTTTTCTTTTATCTATGAAATTGTCACAAGTTGCTGGGATGGGTCATTTGCCTTCCATGGGATATCTTCATGGTTTTGAAGGTAAACAGCCAGACTTCCAGTATCATCGGTGTCCCTAGTAGGCGTTCTTAGAGCAGAGCAGAACATAAGGTCGTAGAGAACAGCCTGACACCGATGACAGCATGAAACAACTGAAGGAATATTCTACTGTAAATGCCCATTTTATGGAGGGGTCTTTCTCCACCATGTACATATAATGCTAATATCAGGCTTCTCTGAAATCCCTTATTCTGGGTCACTCATGGCTCAAGGAATATGTTTTTGTTTGAAGGAGCAAACAATTCGTGTTATAACTTTTAAACATGAAAATCTACACAGATAAATTTGAAGCTAATCTACGATGCAAGTATTTCTGGAGGCCCAAGGGAGTGGAGCTGTGTTTCGGCATTCGGCACTATGCCGGCCAGGTGAGACGGGGCGAGGTGCTAATCCCAAATCTGGCGTGGGGAATGCGTCTGTATGACCCAGTCTGTGCCACTCATGGTACTGCTTGCAGATTTCTGTCTCCTTTTCCTGTTTCTGAACACCTAATCACAGCTCCCAAACTTGCTCCTTGGTCCCGCTCACAGAAAGTTGCCCCTGGCAAACAAGTGATTTCTCGCTGGGGTGGCCAGTTGAGCTGCCATCTGCTCCTCACCTGAGGTTTGGCCTAGAAGTGACAGTTCTTCAGAGAGAAAACATGTCATGATTTTTGCGGTGTTTAGCCATGACACTCACATTTAAAAGCCACTCGGAGATGTGTAGGTCACAGAAGAGGGTTAATGTGGTGTCACGGTGGGCCTCGGTGTTTAGCACTTTAAGTATATGAAGGGAAAAATTTTTTTTCACTTCATCATCCAGATGTTAAGCTTTTACAACACTTGCTGAAATCTCTACTTTTCATTTATTATGCCTCAGTCTCAATTTCAAGTTCCTGAAGTAGATTAGTGATTGATTCAGGAAATTCTCTAGTCCCATCGCCAAAAACTCATTGCTCAAATTTTACTCAAAAGAGCTCATTGGTTCTGGAGAGATCCGCTGAGGCCCTGGTCCAGAAAATAGGTAGGAGTTCAGTAAAGATCATTTTGGATTATTGTATTGATTTGAGATTTACTTAAATTATTTTTCAAATTCATATCATGAGATTGAAATAAATTTTGTCTGGCTGAAATTTTGTTGAAAGGCAATCTAATGTAAGTGAAAGGGCAGATAAATTTTCTCTTCTTCCCTTCTCCATTCTTTGACTGATTTAATAATTAACAGGAAAAAGCAAATTTAGATGTGTATGTACAGCATCCCCAAAGAATTAGAGTCCCAAAGGGCAGCCAGGCAACCGTAGCTTGTATAGCATCTTGAGCTAAGAGGAGGAGTAGGGGTCTGGGGGTGCAGGGGGAAGGAACGTCATTCTGAGGAAGGCAGAGGAGGTGTTTGGAAAACAGAAGTTTGCCCTGTTATGCGGATAGGTTTCTTAGGTTAAAATCCCTGGTACTAGCTCTCTTCCTAGCACAGGCCCCCTCCGATGTAAATTTAGGCAGTTTAGGGGGTGGTAAAAGCTTTTCCTGATTCTTCCCAGTTTTGATTGCTTTTAACTCAAAATAATCTTCATGCCAGAGTGGCATATTTTGGGGGTGACTTGTTCTGAACCCCTGCACAAGTAAAGGGGATTGTTTTTCTCTCCACATAGTACATGATGGTATCTATTTTAGATATTTGGTAGAAAGTACAATCCAGTTTTTGCCCATAAACACTTCATTTACTTTTGCACTGATATCTGCTTATTAGTGCTCTCCACGTCTGAGATACACACACCTGCCCCGAGACACCCATTCTACTGCCTCCCATTTCTTCCCGCTTCTCACACCTCTTTTCCCATCTCTCTGTCCCTTTACGCCTATTCCTTACCCACCCCTTTCCTTCCCTCTTTCTGCCTCTTCTTTCTTGATTTTGAAAAGGGTCCTTTTCTTTCTGGGTGGTGTCATTTCCTGCATTCATTTGCCCAGCACTTAATGCTCTGGAGTGTTCATTAAAATTTCTCTGGCTGGAATCCCCTCTTCCTGAGAAGTGGAAAGTGCTCAGCGCCCCTGAGCAATCGCTCAGGTGCCGTGAGTAGTGCCTTGGGAAGCAGTGAGAGTGCAGTGGTTATGAGCGTGGCACCGGATCGCCTGGGTCTCCCAGCCTCTGTTTGCCCGCCAATGAAGTGGAGATAACCATAGTGTTACCTCCTAGGATGGATGCTTCACATATAGTGAGTACCCAGAACATTTTAATAATATTCCGATGTGATATAATTTTGATTTGACTCTTCAAAGAGCAACTGAACAAGAAGATAAACTGGCCTGTCAAAAATTATAAAATTTCCTCTTATCTGGTGGTTCAGATTTAAAAGCATGACTGTGTCAGGATGAATTCTGTACAGATGCCAATTACTGGCTGACCTCAGGCAACCTGCTGGTGCCACCAGTGATGGCGGTATCGGCTAACTTGCAATTTGCTATTCACTTTGCAGGTATCATATGATGCTTCCGGTGTTCTTGAGAAAAACAGAGACACTCTCCCTGCCGATGTGGTTGTAGTCCTGAGAACGTCAGAAAACAAGCTTCTTCAGCAACTCTTCTCCATCCCTTTAACTAAAACAGGTACTTGGGCCCGCCCCCAACAGCACTGCCACTGATGCCCCTGCTGGGGTTTCCCGGCTCCTGTCTAACACTGCCAGGGCTGCAGTGCTAGCGTTTGGGGAACAGCAGGGGAAAAGGTCCATCTGACTAAGTTCAAACAAAGGAAAGTGATTGTTTCTTTTGCAAGTTAATTGCACAGCATCAGTATATACAATATGTGTTGTACACACACACACACACACACACACTCTCTAACATCAGCTCTCAGACTTCTCATTTTCTTGCCTGCTTCTTTTCATTCTTCCATTTATAAAACCATATGTTATTAATTCATGCTAAACACTCTAAAGTGGTCTCAGTTTACCTGGAATTATTAGGAAGATTATTCCTATTCACGTATGACTACAAGTGAAGGGAGTGTAGTGAATCAAAGTCATTCAATCATGGGTTTCTCAGAGGTTACCTAGTCCAATTTCCCACCCAGTCACTGACCACATCCTACCACTCGCCTAACCAGCTTGGAACAAGTCCATCACTGGCTGCATACCTGGCCCATGCCTAATTACAGTCACCTTATATTTAGTTGCTTAGTCAGTTCTCATGCCAGGAAGCAGGAAGCTAGGGTCAAAGAACAGAACTTTCTGATCTCTGCTATTTCACTCAATGGGCTCTAATTGGGTCAAGCTTCTCTGATTTACCCAGGATTCTGCTGCTTTGAACTAGGCCTCAGACTTGGATCTTCCCACAGTGCTCCTCTCAAGGGCTTTGTTTTTGAGCCTCTGTCTGCAAACCGCTATGCGTATGCTTTTTAAAAAGGAGGGCGAGAAGTCTTTTTTATCGTTGTTCATAATTTCCTCTTCTTTTCTCCCCACATTCCTCTTGAAATCATTGGCACCCATGTCTAGCAGGAGATCGCTGCATGTTAAAAAAGAGTGGCTGCCAGGTCTGATGTTTAGCAGTATGCAGAGGAATGAAAAGCTTGGTTAAGAAAAAAGCTGCAGTCTACAACCTTTGCTTTATCTTGACTTGGAATGAAAGTTGAAACCAGGTTCTTAAGTTTATTCAAACATGCTCCCTCAAATAGAAATAGTAGGGTCCCCACCAGAAAGCTGTCCTCCAGCTTCCTCTCCAGACCTCCCTTGGGCACAGCCAGGATTTGATTCATTAGAGACTCCTGGAGAGTGGGCAGGGGTGGGCAGGGCTCATGCTTCCTCACCGGACGTCAAGGCTTAGACTCATCCGACGACTCTGTGCAGAGACGAAGATATACCATTATGAATAGGAGATGTACTCCTTGAAATAAAATATATTCTAATGACTTGTCAGCTGGCATTAACACTCTCTCATAAATACAAGTAACGATTTGTCAAATCTGTTCACAGCTTTGGCGTTTCCAGTTTTCAACCTTTGGTAAAATGAAAATAAATTCACAGTCTAGGCCACTAGGTGGCACTATGTAAGAAGTCGGGCTCTGCCTTCGGTTTGCCCTGATCACCTAAAAGTGGGAAGGAACAGGAACAAAGAGATAGCCTCCCTTCTTTTCTTGTTTTTATTGAAAAGATATTTCTTCCTGTCTTTTAATTCTTTCTGAATCTTTCCTTGAAATTGCACTCCACACCAACGGGAGAAAACAAAACTGGGAAGTAAGACAAAAGTGTCTTCCTGAGAAGCTTCCTTGTATTCCTGAGTTGTATATTATGCATATTTTTTTGAAATCCTAAGCTTTATTTTCTCTACATTTTGAGTATAAGAAGCCATAAACATACATCAGAACTAATAAGCATGATTCTATTTTCTTTTTCTGAAATTATTCATGTAAAAATGCCTTCAAACAATAAACATTTATAGAACAGCTTCTAATCATAATGCACAGTTTAGGCAGCGACGGAGAACAGAGAGATAAAGACAATATGGCTTTGCCCAAAAGCAATTGCAACTTTCTTTTACCTCCACTTTCTGTCAAGAACTGGATAGCAGTTTTTCTCCATATGACAATGTTTGCCTTCAAAACCCAAATATTAATTAAACTTCTAAATTTAAAACATCCGCATTATATATATTTTTGCTTTTATTCCATTATAGCCTTTGAAGGTGGGAAAACCTTCATGGGCAGAGAGAGATTAGGCTGCTCCTGCTGAAATTGCAAACACTTGTCTAAGGCACGTGCCCCCTCCCGAGGGAGATGCGGCTGCGCCTCCCAGTTGCTGGCTGGAAGGAGGGGGCCACACACCCTGGCACTTTGGAAAAGAATAGACTAGTGTTTTCAGTGCATGAGAAACTACTTCTTGGTCATTTGTATTTTTATTTATCCTGCTTTAAACGCTTAAATACTTAAATGGGCCACTAGTTCAGTGAGCATAAATATTATGGGCAAATTACTTTACAAACTTCTTTTAGAGGATGAACTACAGAGAGGAAGGAAAGGGTCAAAGCTGGGAACCCTCTGAGGCTGTTAGACCCAAACCTAAAAAGAGGATTGGACTCCTCAGTTCCGAGAGGAGAGGTCCCTGTGGGGTGTGGGCAGTGCTCTGGCTCCCGGTCTAGCTGGTTCTGTAAGTGTTTGATTTATAATATTTATTATGCCGCATATTTACGTTTTGTATACTTCTCTGTACATACATTTATTTCAATAATGCCTCCCGCCCCCCACAATATAGAGAAGACTTCTGAAAATGTAAAAAAAAATTAATTTCTTTATCTAAGCTTTCCTGTCCAGTTAAATTGAAATTTACTGGTAGGTAGACTGTTGCTCTCCTTTGCCTTCAAACACAGGTGTCGGAGAGCCTGCAGCCAACATTCCTGTCCTTTAAAATCCGCTTCCTCTCTGGGCTGCTGGGCAGGTAATAGTCCCTTCATCAGTGGATATCAAACAGAAATGTTGGCCCTCGGTTTAATCTCCCATCAAGGTTGAGCGGATTAACCTCTGTGTGTTTGTGTAAATATCAGAGACAGTGAGGCAATCAGCATTTTCCCGTTCGTGTTGCACATCCCTAAATACTGAAAAGGTTAAAAACGAGGACAGGAGATGAGGTGCAGAGCTGGCAGCCTCTCCCAGGTTTCCGCAGCCTCCTCACCGGCAGCTGCTTTTGCTGGCACACAGCTGCGTCTGGTGGGGGCGCCGCTGCCTGCGGGGCCTGCTCTTGTGCCAAGGTATTCAGTGTTGACTGGGTAAGTGGAGGCAGCTGCAGTCAATATGGGTTCTCTCTGTTCCCCTCTTATACTTATACAACCACTTTTTGGCCTGCAGATGGGCCACTTCAGATGTGATGAAATGTTCTTTGTAATTCTTCCCATTGATAGGAAATTCTCTGAAGATTTCATGTGTGAAAATTTGATGTGGCAGCAACACTGCTTTCTAACCCTTCAGCTAGGACTGTACAAACTGAGTGATCTAGGTAGAAAAACATTAAAAGGAAAGATGTTCTAACAAGGTTTCATGGCATATTTTTCTGTTTGGGGAGTGTTCCACTTGCTACTAGTAAATTAGAGAAAAGTTCAAAAGGCTCAGAGGCGGAAAGAGATTTCCACAGGAACTTGAAAAACCCATTTCTGTCTTTGAATCATGAATCCTGGTTTCCAAGTAGTAGTTTGGGGCTTTAAAGGCTTTAGGAACTTGGGAGAAATTAGAAGAAACAAGAGTAGCTCTAGAGGGAACATTGTCCTGAGCCTGAAAGTCTGGTTTTGCGTCAGAATCGAGAACTGCGTGCGTTTTGTCTGCATTGGCTTCTTGTGTCCGAGGACCCTCGGGTTACTCCCTTGGAATTTGATTTACAGTAAAATCAGTAGTAAAGTCTCTCAGTCTTGACTTCCACTGGCTCCCTTATTCTATTTGGATGTGGAGGGGGGCAGGATGAACTCCCAGATTGTATCTGCAAAGCACTGTAATACCTTCCATGCTAAAATACTTGCTGTTGATTGTTCCTGATTCTGGAACTCCCCAAATTAAATCCATTAAGCTCTTAAGAGGATGCCTTTTAGTAACCATCTCTCAGAGTCTTCATTTTCCATTTCTGGCTGCTCCTCCATCCTGACAGCTCAGCAAGTGTGTTTAGCAGGGTGAGCTGACGCTAAATGACTAAGTTCCAGGGTCATGGTCATGGACAGTGTCCGGCTCTTCCAGAAACGGAGGCTGTGATGAGCCAGCCCTGACAGGGAGCCCTGGCGGCAAATTAGTTCCTCCTTACACAGAGGAACTATTCCATTCCATTTCATTCCATTCCATTTAACTTGGGAGTGTATCTCAGTCAATAGATAATTACATATTTATCATCTTTCTAGATAAGGTGCTATGCATAGGTGATTTCTACACGGAATAAAAGAAACTCTCAGCCAGAATAGTCAGAAACAGATAGTGCCAAATCCTAAAATGTATAAAAAATGCAAAAAAAAAAAATCATGTAAATTCTTAACAGGCATGTGATTCAATAAATGGTGGCAATCTAAGCACGGTGTCTATACAAGTAAAAATAGAAGGAAAAGTCATAGAAATACCATGAGTTGGCATAGGAAAAAATTCTTTTAACTAAGAAAGGCTTCTTGGAAGAGATTTAAAAAAACGGGAGACTAGAGAAAATTGATCAGTGTGGGAGTAATGAGGCATTCTCAGCCAGGGTCCGCAGCACTGGAAAGGCAGGGAGGTGAAAGGGGGATGATTAAGTGGGTAGGAAGGGAGGGCGGGACTCAGGACAAAGGGAGGGAAGCAAGACAGGAAAATGAGGGCAGGCTGCTGCGTGGACGGCAGGTCCCTGGTGCTGACCTGCAGTGCTGTGGGAGGCCGGGGCTGGCCCCTGGGGAGAACGGCTTCGGGTGGGGGGGGCAGGGAACCGTGAGCAGGGTGTCACAGACTGACTCAAGGGAACCGGAATATCCCCCCGAGTCTGTGTGGAACTGTGTGTGACCACACGCTCAGTGCGCACTTCTATATTCTACATGTAGGTCTAGCATTTATTTCGAGTTTATTTTTTCAGAAGGTGCGAGGTTGAGATTTATTTTTTCATAAGCATGTCCAGTCGTTCTAAAACCATTTCTTGAAATAGCTGTCCTTTCTCTGTTTCCTTGCTCTCATATTTGTCAAAACCCACTTGGTTATGTTCGTGGGTCCGTTTCATCGATCCGTGTATCTAACTCTTCACCGGTACCACACTGCCTTGCCTCCAATAGCCTTTGTAGTAAGCCTTAAAGGCAGGCAGTATGATTCCTCCAACTACATCCTTCTTTTACAAAATTGTTTTGGCTATTCCACATATTTGCCTATGTCTATATATTTAAGAAGAGCTGCTGAGATTTTGACTGGAATTGTATGAAATCTATAGATCAATTTGGAAAGAACTGACATCTTTACTTTGAGTCTTTTAATTCATGAACAAAATATATCTGTTAGGATCTTTTTTTATTTAATCAATATTTTGTTTTCAGCATGCAGATCCTGTACCTGTTTTGTTAGAGTTACACCTAAGTATTTTAATATTTGGAACTAGCATACTTTTTTAAAATTTTGGTTTTCAGTTGTTCAATGCTAATATTGTATATAGAAATGCCATTGATTTTTGTGGAATGGGCTTGCAAAACTCAGTTGTTAGTTCTAGGAGTTTTGTTTTTGTAATTCCTTGGAATTTTCTGCATAGACGGTTATGTTGTCTGTAATAAGAATCCTTTTATTTTTTTTCTTTCCAAGCTTATGCCCTTTCTTTTTCTTGCCTTATTAGACTGGCTCGACTTCCGAGATAGTGTTGAACAGCAGTGGTGAGAACAGACATCCTTGCTTTGTTCCTGCATTTAACCTTCCACCATTAAGTGTGGTGTTAGCTATAGGTTTTATATAGGTGCCCTTGCACTTGCTATTCTTTCTGTCTGGAACAGTTTTTCCCCAAGACAGATCCATAACTAGATTCTTCACTTCCTTTATGTTTTCTCTCACAACCTACTCATCCTGTCTACCCTAGTAGATGTCTCCTCTGAGCATCTTATATCACTGTTTCCTGTTTTATTTTTTTCCTTAGCACTTATCATTACCTTATATACTATATACGTTTGTTTATCTTATTTATTGTCTATCTTTTCCCACTATAATGTAAATTCCAAGATGGCAGGGATTTTGGTCTGTTTTCTTCCATTACCATATCCTCAAAGCCTTGAAAAATACCTGCTATATAGTAGACATTTAATATAAATTTGCTGAGTAAATAAATAGATGGTTGAACCAAATCCATCCACTCACCTACATCTTTCCTGTTTTGTCTTCCTTCTGAGCTAAATGATGGAACTATCCCTGCTCTTATTGCAAGCCAGCTGTGCACTTGCTTTCTGCCTTCCTTTCCCTCTGACCTTCATAAGCACTTTGACCCTGCAGTTTATTCTTCCTCTCTTCTGCATCATCTAATTATTCCCCTTAATGTGATCATTCTCATCAACATGCTGCCTTCCATCTTTCTGACTCCTTGTCATGTGTTGAACTGTGTCCCCCCAAAATGTGACTTTTTGGGAAATAGGGTCCTTGCAGAGGTATTCGAGGTAAAATGAAGTCCTCATGGTAGGCCTTAATCCAGTATGACTGTGCCCTTATAAGTAAGGAAAGTTTGGACCCAGAGTCACCACGTGAAGATGACGACAGAAAGCAGGGCAATGCGTCTGTAGCCTGTCTCACCTGAACTTCCTAGCTAGACCCTCTTTCTGCTCTCGCCTCATACAGCCTAACAGCTAAGCTGCAGTCTTTCCCCAAAATGTAAATCCGATCATGCCACTTCCCTGCTTAAAGCCTCCAAAGGCTCTTCATCACACCTAAAATAAAGCCCAAACTCTTTTCTTTGTCTAAAAGCTCTCACATGATCTGTCCCTGCCCGCCTCTGTCCCCATCTCCTTGAATGCTAACCCTCACTCTCTGTCTTCATTCTGCTCCTCAGATATTCCACTCCTTTTCTCGACTGCCTACCAGCTGCTCACTCTGCCTAGAACATGCTTCCCCCAGATCTTTACGGGTCTGTCTCTCTCTTGTGATCCGGAATTTAGCTTAAATCTTACTTCCAAAGAGAAGCCTTCACTGTCCACCATTGGAACGTAGTCTCATGCTGTCTACTCACTGTTATCTCATCCTGCGTAAATGTCTCCAACAGGAGCTGACATTATCCTATCTACCTCTATTCTACCCACCTTGCGTTGTGCCCCATGCTGGCCTGGAAGCTCCTTGAGAGCAGAACCCTTATGAGTCCTGTTTACCACTGTGTACTTGGGACCCACAGCAGTGCCCAGTGCATAGTAAGTACTCAATAAACATTTGCCGAAATCTAAGTAACTCCTGCAAGGTAGAACCTAAAGCTAAGCTCCAAGTCTTGAATCGCAGTCTGTAGTAATTTCCTAGGGCTTCCATAATAAGGTACCACAAACAAAAACTGGCTTAACCAAAAGAAATTTATTGTCTCACAGTTCTGGAGGCTAGAAGTCCGAGATCCAGGTTGGTAGGTTGGATTTCTCCTGAGGCCTCTCTTCTTGGCTTGTGGGTGGCTGCCTGCCTTCTCAGTGTCCTCACATGGCTGCCCCTTGATCTGTTTACGTGTTGCCTCTGTCCTAATGTCCTCTTCTTGTAAGGACAACAGTCACATTGGGATAAGGGCCCACCCATAGGACTACATTTGAACTTAAGCACCTTTTAAGGATTCTATCTCCAGTCCTGGCCAAGCAGCTGAGTTGGTTAGAGTGTCATCCCAATAGGCCAAGGTTCAATCACCGGTTAAGGCACATACGAGTATCAACTAATAAATGTTTAAATAAGTGGAACAATAAATCATTAGCTCTCTCTCTCACTCCCCCCTCCCCTTTCTCTCTAAAGTCAAAAAATAAAGGCTCTATCTCAAAATGCAATCACATTTTGAGGTTCTGGGGGTTAGGACTTCAGCATATGAATTTTGGGAGGGTGGTACAATTCAGTTCATAACGCATCACTAAGAGCTGAGAGAACTGTTTGATATGAGTCCCCCTGTGGGGACTGTGGGGGCCACTGCCTTTCCCCATAAAGCCCAGGACAGCTGTGACCAACCAGAGAGTTTTTCACCTCCCCTAGTCAGGGAAACAGAACTGGGTCCTCTACCCTTCCCTTGCTCCTTTTTCCCACACCAGAGGAGCTAGCCCAGAGAAGAGGGGAGTGAGAAAAGACTATCAAGCCATGAGAGCATCAGCCCAACCTGGTGGGAACAGGAGAATGAGGAAAAGAACTTCGAATCAATAGGATATTTAAGGTGGAAAATAAATAAGAATGAATCTTCAAAACCCAAAGTGATCTTTAGTAACAGGAAATATTAGAAAATCTATGAAATGGGGCTGAAATATGGTTAAAGGAGTTTCCATCCTCACAGAAAGGTGAGGTGTCAGCATGAAGTTACAGGAAAAAGCAGAACTGTTTCTCGCTTACCCCCAATGAACTGAGCTGCCTCATAGGCTGATTTCATGCTCAAGGCACAGCTTTGTACAGGCGTGACCCTGGGAGCCTGGAAGTTTTTATCGCTAGTTGAGCATTTTTCCCAGTACCAGCCGGGAAGGGGCAAGAGTCAGATTCTTGTTGCAGGAATAGGGCTAATTACACTGAGAGTCATTTCAATAATAGAAATAGCAAATGTTAATTACATGGACTCCTCATCTCCACCTGCTCATAAGCAGAGCTGAGCAACTCAGACCTTTGGCCTACCCGGATGTGCAGCTGTCTCATGCCACCATCTGGTCCACTTGAGAAAATGGTAAGCTCCATGAGGACAAAAATGATGTCTCCTGTCATTTATATACAGAACGTGCAGTCAGAACTGCTCACAGTGCTTCGTAGCGCCGCCATGATCCATGCTAATTCAGCTTTCTGGAATTATTTCTGTCCCTCACCTCCACCCTCATCACTGCACTGACCGCCCATGCCCTTCCCTTGCCTTCTAATCCTTTTCTCCAAAAATCAGCCCTAGCATTACCTCCTCCAGGAAGTTTTTGGTCTGGGTTGGGTGAAATTTCCGGCACCACTAGAATGTAAGTTCCATGAGGACAGGGTTTTGTCCATTTAGTTGGCTCCACTTTTGAACTCCTAGAGAGGCTCCTGGCACTTTGGAGGCACTCAGTGGAGTCTGTCTGTCCAGGCGGAGAGTGCCGTTTGTGAATGGAGTTTCCTGGTAGTCCTGAGAGCACTCGAGGCACGTTAGAAATGTGCATCACCCTGTGACTTCTGGGGCTGGCTGGAAGCCCACCAGCGTGGAGATTTATTCTAACAAGTTGTGAAATTCAGAGAGAAGGAGCTCCATTTAGAGTCTCTGATCTGGAGAGACAAGTGCGAAGCCCTGTTAGGCCTCGGTGTCAGAGAAGTACAGCTGTGCAGAGAAGTGCAGCAGATATGGCATCTGAAATTGATTGCCAGCCCCTTCCGAGGGTGGAGGGCGTGGGGTGGGGCTTTCTCAGAAGCAAACAGCTGCCTTTTCCAGGTTCCATGAAGGGCAGTGTCCTCTTCTGTAGTTTGACCCTCTGGAGGAGGAGGCAGAGGGTCCTGGCAGCAGCTGGATAGCCCTAAGAGAAACTTCATACCTTCCTGCCTCTCCCTTTGTTAATGGTTTTCAGCCCTTGTCAAGAAGAATATTTGATTTTCTTTGTATGCTTGCTGAGGACAAAATGTGTTCCTAGTGTGGTTCTGGGGAGAAGAGATCATTTCTTGAAATTCTCATTGTTTCTTTTTCTGATCCCTGAATGCCTTCAGGTTTTGAATTTGTATTCACTAAGTACCCGTTTGTTGTTGTTGCACAAATGTAAATAGCTTAAATGTTTCCTTTAAAAAAGCCTAGCTGCAGTTTCTTCTACCCCATCAGCTGTAGAGGACTGAAGAACTCTGGACCGTAAGCCAGGACACAAGCTGAGGTCAGCCCGGGTTGGTACTTTGCATCCAGCAGGTTTAATTCAGTTTGCTGAACCAGCTCTCCATCCGCAGAGTGAAGGGTTTGCTTGAAGAAGAATCTCCCAATTAGAAAGAAGCCCAACCCCTAATAATCCCTAGGACAAACCTTCAGTCTGGAGTTACTATGGTTTGAAAGCTCTCAGCTCCCTTTTGTTCATTGGTCTATTCCACTGTGCTCCTCAGTGAAATGTAAAATGTCCTACTAGCCATATTTTAAAAAGTAAAAAGCAACTAAATTGCCTTAGTCCACTTGGACTACTATAACAAAATGACATAGGTTGGGTGACTTATAAACAGCAGATATTTCTTTTTCACAGTCGTGAAGGCTGGGAAGTCCAAGTTCAAGGTACCAGCTGATTTGGTGTCTGGTGAGAGCCAACTTCCTGGTTCACAGACAGTTGTCTTTCCACTGTGTCCTTTCATGGTGGAAGGAACAAGGGAGCTCTCTGGGGGCTCTTTTATAAGGGCACTGTTCTCATTCATGAGGGCTCTGCCTTCATGAATCACCTCATCATACCACAAAGGCCCCACCTTCAAATATCACATTGGGGTTAGGATTTAAGGTATGAACTGCAGGCTAGGGGAAACCCAAACATTCAGTCCATGTAGCACAGGTGAAATTAATGTTAATATCTTTACTCAGTGTATCAAAAATATTATCATTCCAGCGGCACACTCTGTTCGGACCAGCCGCATCTCGTGTCGCATGTGGCTCCTTAAAAACGGCTGCCCTGGCGACACAGTGCCTGACTCCTGCTGTCAGAAAGAAATGTGGAAGCGCCGAGGAGCTCTTGTGGGTCCTCCCAAAGAAGACAAAATCTTGTTTTTTCTAAAATAATGTTTTATTTCACGCAGACTTGACACTATTTTCCAGTGTGTGAGAAAAGTCATGATTCTGGATTTGCACAGTTCTAGCACAAGCTTTTAAAGTTCCTTTGGCCCTAGAAAGACCCCATGTTATCTGAATCAAGACCAGTGTATTCTGAAGTGTGTTTCATAAAACACCAGGTTTGCAGGACATGGAGAGGTGTGGAGAATGAGATCTTCATGGTCAAAAGTGTGGGGAATACTGAGTGTGAAAACCCACTCAGTGTTTTTATTGCAGAATTATCAAGAGAGGGTTCCCTTGTACAGAGCTCCCAAGCCCAGTAAGAAGCTTTTTGTGAAAAGCTATTTAGGATCAAGAGTGGAATGGGCCCCACTGAGGCCATGCTGGTCAGAGAGTCTTCTCCCCTGTGTTTCCCAGCACAGCCTTCCAGCAAGAGTCCGAAATCCGTTTCCAGAAGACCCTCTGCTTTCCTAGTTCTTGGGACCCTGTTGCTGCTACGTCCTTAGAAAACTAAAAACATAACAACCTTAAAAAACTAAAACTACAACCTTCAGTATTGAGTTGTAATAATGACTCTAATATTAGGAAAGTTGGTATCTGCTGTGAGTCAGATCCACTGTCTTTCCCAAACACGTTGTAATACTTCTTACATAACTCCTGAATGCGACAGTAAACGTGCATTTTATTTTTAAGTGGCACTTCAGTTTAGAGCCGTTTTGTTTTATTTCTTTAATGATCCTGTCAAGTATAGCAAATGTGGCCGTTTTGATTTTTCAAATGGTCAGAAATGCAAGAGAAATAAATTCTGATTCTCTCAGCCGGCATCCTTCTCCTTCATAGAAAAGAAATATATTCCCATTTATGAGGAAAGGTCCTTTGCTTTTATTTCATAGCTCGTATTGGAGAAAAAGTCTCAAGGTCATTTACAGTGTATTAATTTATCTCACTGTAAATTCTCTCCACAATGGGGCTTTCGGGTCATTCCCTCGCCCTTACTAAAAGATAACTCCTGGCACTTCAAATCAAATGAATTAGAAACTAAGCCATTAACATTATAATCTCTGTACTTAGAGATGGATTCCAATTTAACACTTTTCCCCAGGAATTTGGGTCATGTTAATAGAAACTGCATTTTTCTCTTTAGAACACAAGACCAGATTCTAACAGTCTGGTCTGTATGTTAGAGTCGTATAAAAGTTAATCATTTTGCTCTGGTGCCCGGGGGCTGGGTGTGAGGAGACGCTGTAAACCACAGCTGTGTGGAGTAACAGTTGTGAACTTTACTGGTGTGCACATGGGAGATGTCAGTGCAGACAGAAAATGTCACTTAACCGAACTTGAGAGTTGTAAGTGGGAGAGAGGATCACTGAGATCTCATTAAAGTTCAAGTTTAGTGGAGTGGTTCTATTCTTTGGGTTTCACAAGGGTAGTTCAATTTACACAAAACCCAAATCAACTTTTCTCCAGAGGATTAGGTTTGGCTCAGCCACAATGGTGGTTGCTGGGTCATCAATGGGATCGCTGTGTGGTGGACTTGGTTTGATGTGTCAAGGACTTAAAAAAATCCAGAAATCATCTAAAAACCAGTGGGGTTCAATCAGTTTGGCCAGACAGCAATCCCATCAATTACTCAGTGCTTGAATCTGATAAAAAACCCTGAAACAACAACAAAATCTTCAATTAGGTCCTCCTAATGGAAGGGCATCCTCAGCATTACTGCTCAGTGCCCTGCACTTCGGTACCTAACCTTGGCTGAGAGAGTACTTTGCCTCATTTCCCCTTTTCGATAGATTGAGAACAAGGCTCACAGGATAAACATACAGTAAATGTCAGTATTTAAGTACTGTCAACCCTTTCCGGATCTGGTGCGGAGGGACAAATATAGGGCAAAACAAGTAGATTCCTCCTTTATTTTCTCATCTCTGGTGGAATTTTTAAAGACAGTAGATGACACTACACAGCACTATGGGCCCTCCCTCATCCATGGTGCTACACTAACTCTGCGAAAATGGTTCACAGTCCACTGCTTGTGTCCGTGGAATAATGAGCTACAGTGTACCTGAATGACTGAAAGAAGAACCTGTGATACTGAAGTTTGCCAAGAGATGGAAGAGATGCTACATCTCTTTACATCTCTATACATCTATAGAAGGCAAGGATAGAAATTACTTACAATGTTTTTCTGTGCATTAAAGCATCTTCCGTAAACTTAACTATGTGTAGGGAACTTGGCAAGTCTTATAGCAGATACTGAAGGAATGTTTTGAATTAATGAATGGGAATAGAAGTACTAAGTGCCTAACTTTAAAGAGCTTGTAATCTCTATAAGGAATCAAATCATTTCTAAATAAAATGATCAATATAAGGTAGAATATTTGCATTGACTTAAAAGGACTCAGACAATAAGTGCACTGACTAGCTGTAAGCTCCATAATTAGCACAGAGTTGTGATACTTGTGGAGTTTCTTCATCAGAGAAATAATCTTTTTTTGTTATTGTTGCCTTTATTCACAATAGGTCCTATTCTTGAAAGGGAAACAGTAATTCATTGCATCCGAAGCAGTAGGATAAGACTTTAATTTAGAAAGTTTTCGAACTCATGGGTGCTGCATCACAGTTCCAGAAAGCCAAGGTCTCCAAAAAGAAACAATACCTGCACTTAAGAAAGAAACTTACATTAACTTCATCCTTCGACACCATGACACGTATGAGGTTCAGTAGAAGGAGCTTTCTGGGCATGGCCATTTTACGAATTAGTAAAAACAAACCAAGTTATATGAAATGTGGGTATGCAGAAAACCTGTGGCAGTGTAGCTTAGCTATGAGTAATGCTGGCCAATTAGGCGCGTTGTAAGTATTTTTCCTCCTATAGAGTGTTGCCTTTCTCAGTGTGCCTGACCTTACTTCCTAGATTTTTAAGCTTCTGTAGTTTTTCCTCAAAGATGTAGACCTGAATGTTCAGATGAGGTCCATTAAAAAAAAAAAAAAAAAAAAGGAGCTAGGTGATAGGAAATAGTCATCCCTTGAAAGAAAGCAAATTATTTGGAATACGTGAAAATTAGACTTGGAAACCTACAAATCAAAAGTTAGCCTTGAGTATTTTCGAAGACTCAATGGAAAAAAAATATTTATGTAAGTGATGATTGTGTTCATATTAGCACCTATTTTTTTCAAAATGTCTGGTATTTGCTAATATGCAAATTGAAAGAAGCACACTTTTTTACTAGGAGACTATTATGATGTTGAAGATAAGCACTTTGAATTACTTAATCTTTAGGATATTGCAGTAAGGGAGCAAAAAACGAGAACTTTGTCCCTTTCTCATGTGCTAAGGAAGAATAATAATATAAAAACTAGACATCTAAATAAACTCACTTTAGCCACGATAGCAAACTGAAGAAAGAGGAGAAACTGAGAAGAGATCACAGACAGAGTCATTGCTAGTCACTCACAGTGATCAGCTATGAGGAGAGCGAGTTAAAGTTACAAGCACAAAAACAAGTTACTTGCCACTCTCTACCAATGAAAGTACTAATGTGGGGGAGGAAGAAATTTTCCTCTACCCGTCTAGTTTCTTTCACTGGTATAATAATTAAATCTACATGAGACAGATTAGCAAGAGAAAATAACCAGATGTAATTACATACATTCATCCAGGGACCCCACATACATGAGTGAGTCAGAGACAGAAAGGTAAAATGAGGTGTGTATGACATCCTGAGCTAAGGAATGAGGTAAGATGCCCTGAGAGTTCAGAGGGGTGGCAGGTAGTTCATAGGACAATAAGAAGAGCAGATGATCAGTAATTAGAACTTTGTGCTGCTCTATAGAGAGATCATGAAAAGTTATTTCTGGTGATAACTTATATTATTGGCAAGGCCCCAAATTTAAATTCTTTAGGGGAGAGGTAAAAGTTTCTCTTGAGTCCACAAGGTTTTGATTTTCTTCAGCTCAAAAAAATCCACATGCCAAAGTAGTACCTCTGGGGGAGGGCTGTTCTGAACCCTTTCACTAACTATGGAGGCAATTTTTGGAGGGAGAAAACCTGGCAAAGGAAGGGTTTACTAAGCCATCATATATTGCTGGAGAGACCATAGACACAAGCGTTGCTATTTTGCTCTTCCAGTGGCCTTCGGGTAGAGTGTTTATCCATCTGTGTGGCCGAAGTCGAGTAGTGTAGATATAAGTCACTAAGGTACTCATACTAGTTAGTCACTACAAATGCTAATGAGGCTACAGTCTCGAGTAAAGTCTCATATGGGGCAGGTAGTTGCATGTAGAAAAGTGCATTCCATAGTCTGATTAATCCTGTGAATTAGGATTAATTCATAGGATCGAATTAATTGAACTACTAGAATCCTAAATAAATTGCCCACTCAAGTTATCTGTTGATGGTGGGCCAGTTATATGATTTCCCTGTGTGAAGCACATTATGTTTCTTTGTGTTTTTAATTAAGACTGAGAAAGCCACACAGGGCTTCAGAAAACCAGAGGCTATTGTGGGAAACCTTCAGAAAACCTTCCCATTGTGGGAGATGATGACTGAGTGCTTGGAACTATAAGCGTGTCTTTGGTTCCTCCATTAGCACGAAAGCAACGAAAGCACTGAACTTGAAACTGTGAAACCTAGATTCTTATCCCAGGCCTGCCACGGACTCTTGATCACTTCCTACTTTCTATGACTTGGAATTGTATGTCAAACAAGGACTTTGAGTAGATCAGTGGTCCTCCACTCGTGAGCCTTAGCATTCTGCCGTGGCACCCACAGAGCAAACCCTCCGTGGCTATGCGGCTGCATCAAGATCAATGTCCAGCAATGCAGTGTGAGAGGGGTGGACCCTTTTGTGAGAGGGAACTACGAGGAACAATGCGATGTGGCCCTGGTGACAGATTCTGCTCTCCTTCATATTCAAACGTCTCACCTGAGTGAAATGATGCATTTGTCTATCCATGAATAAATTAGACCTGGATTAGTGGTCAGAATAGAACTAGCCACTGAAGATTTGGAACAGAGACAGGAAGGGTTTGATGGGAATATGGAAGAGGTCGGTACTGCCTGGAAGAGTTCGGGGCAGGGCTTGGAAGTAGGGGAAGGAGGAGACACAGCCTTAAAACCACTCTGCACCTTTGGAAGCGGAAACAGGGACGGGAACAGAGGTGTAGGGGAACTTGAACATATCCTTTGCCAAAATTACAGTTTTGTCCAGGACTAGCCTTGATTGGACTAGAAACCACTCTGTTGCATATGGGTATTGCTCTGAGATTGGAATATGTGATTCCTACCTATCAGCGGTGTGGGTGTTGGCAGACATGTGTGTGGATTTCATTCTCTTTTGAATGGGTCTATTCTTCTTAGGTGGATATCATCAGCCGAGACTCCAGTACTTGTGTGAATACATGCCATGCCATGTAGTAGCCATGTTTCTTCTAAGCAAACTCCACCAAAAATGTGGGGAAGGCAAACCATACCCAGAGGTTCTTTAACCTGGCTCTATTAAGGACAGATTCTTGTTGTTAATATAGACTGAACTGGCAGCTTACGCCAGTGTGGCAGTGAAATGTGGAAAGCAGAGTGCCTTAGCTCCACTGTTGACGTAGTTCGGAAAGGGAAGCCTTGTTACCGGGAAACATGCTGACGACTGGTGCAGGTGTGTGCTGGGCTGACATCATCCTGCTCATGTGTTTTAAAGCTCAAGGGGGAAGGAAAGAATTACTGTTTTTCCTGAGCTCTACAAATTTGAAAATCTTTGGGTCACAAATCTTTAAAGCTGTAGTTCACATCCTAAATGAAAAAAAAAAAAAGTGAAAACATTGGTTTGGCTTTCTTCAAAGCGAATAGTCTAGAGGTGTTCATCATACAGAGATTCGTTGAGATGCCAGCAACTGCCAATTAAAGTCAATACAGACATGGGAAAGGAGTCTCTTTTGGGCTTTGAATTTCCCACATGCATAGTAAAGGCAAGGTTGTGTATTCAGTAGAGAGAGTGCCTATCTTTCTTCAATAAAACAGCCAGGAGCGTGGTTGGCCTCTCACTTGTTCTTGATTTCTTTCTTCCACAAAACTACAGCCTCTTCCATATGTATGTATAAATTATCCATGTTCTTTTCTCTTTTTTTTTTTTAAGATTTTATTTATTTATTTTTGGAAAGAGAAGAAGGGAAGCAGAGAGGGAAACACCAATGTGTGGTTGCCTCTTGCTGGCCCCCACTAGGGACCTGGCCCACAACCCAGGCATGTGCCCTGACTGGGAATTGAACCAGCGACCCTTCAGTTCACAGGTCGGCACTCAATCCACTGAGACACACCAGCCAGGGCTTCTTTTCTTGAGAGATTAAGTGGGCTGGGAACTCTTACACCACCCCTACCCCACTCATTTATTGATATTAATACTCAGAGTCATAGATACATGCCTGGAGAGGAGTAAAAACAGCAGAGCAAAATTGAACTTCACACTTTCTCTCCTGGCCTCCTACAATTGTGTCATTTTTGTAGTTATTTTGAGTTATTTCAATGTATCAAATCTAAAGCAGGTTACTGTTATAGATTTAGGAGTAGGATATAGATTTAGGATATATAAAACTAAGTTGTTTTTTTTAAAAAAAAAAAAACATACAAAGTATAGCCCTGGCTGGCGTAGCTCAGTGGATTGAGTGCGGGCTGTGAACTAAAGGGTCTCTGGTTCGATTCCCAGTCAGGGCACATGCCTGGGTTGCAGGCCAGGTCCCTGGTGGGGGCCACGTGAGAGGCAACCATACATTGATGTTTCTCTCCCTCTCTTTCTCCCTTCCTTCCCTTCTGTCTAAAAATAAATAAATAAAATCTTTAAAAAAAAAACATACAAAGTACTATAGTACATTTTATACAGTACTGAATTTAACTCCTCGCTTTTTTATTAGGTACAGAAATTTGAACATTTCAGTCACTGCAGGCGTCCCACCAGCATAGGTCCGTCCCACACTGACTCCCTAAATGGTGTTCACACAACCTATTGATAAGACAAAGCAAAGTTCATTGAGAGACTGTCACCTCTCAAAGCTTTGGCAGTGTCTGGGAGAAGGAGAGGCAGGTCAGAATTTATTGAGAGATCAAATTTGATGGAAAGCAAGTCTCTCAAAGAAAGGCTGGATTGGGATTGGGTAAAGATCACACACAATGCAAAGGCCACGATTGGTGGAAACAGTGAGCTGAGGATTTTGAAGTGAGGGATCTGTAGAATCACAGGGCTTGACTGTGGACATTTTCCATTGAAGAGTTGATGGGTCCTGGCTCTTTAGGGAAGTTCCAGTAATGAATAATCAAACCATTTGTGGGACTGGAGACTCCCAGAAAATGAAATTCATGCTAAAAGACAGGAATAGCAGCAGGTCACTTTCATGTAGACAGCAAGGTGTGATTTTGGGTCTCAATATCTAAGCTGACTGGCTTCAGCTCTCAGGTCTATTTGGATAACTTAATCTGCTAACAGATGAACTGAAGCATTTGAGTTTTTTATTTGCAGCTTCTTTTTTGGGTAGCAATTTGACACAAGCCTTTTACATTTCAGCATTGCTTTTCGACAGTTTATTGGCTTATTAGCCAATTTCTTATGTTAGGGAAAATTAAAACAGGAAAAGTTCCCGAACAAATGCCCACCAGCAGTCACCACTGGCACCCTGCAACAAATCCTGTGCACCCCGAGGGGGCAGCAGAGGGAAGCTGAATTCCATGAGCGATTGTTTAAAACAGCAACTCATCCTTTGGGGCAATTCTTAGAGGCCACTGAAGATGAAATCGTGGGTGCTGGGTACTGTGCAAGAGATGAAAATCCTCTGAAGCAGGCAGGAAATTGCCGTCTTTTAAAAAAAAGTTCCAGCTCTGTGTTCAGACCACTTGTCTCTTTCCCTTTAAGTTGGAAGCAGGAAAATTGTGTGGGTTCACTGCAAGCTGCATTTCAGATTCTTTTTTAACCCAGTTCCCACGTAGGATATAAATTCCATTAGATGCCTCAGACTCCCTTTTTCTCTCCCGCACACACTTGGGGGAAGCGCAGGAGGGTGATCTGGGCTGAGGCACCCTTAGCCAAAGACGCTGTCAGGGGGTAAAGTCCTGAGGATGCTCTTAACATTTGAAAGAAGTGTGAACACTTTATTTACATTTAAATTAAAATGGACACTTCTTATAGGTTACGTTTCTAAAAGGTGTGTGGCACATCTGCTGAGGTCTATTGTTTATTCATGCTGTAAAT